>WMED01017088.1:0-13108 GCA_019650415.1 Pipa parva | reverse complement strand
TATATATACACAGAAACAAACATACATTTTATATATAGGATGGCAGTGGCCAAAAATAATCGTCTTAAATGACCAGTCACAACAACAACAAAAATAAATTTCCATTTGGAGAGGCATAGCAATTATTCAAACACAGCACCTGTAAAAATGTTATCTCTAAGGTTAAATTCATGAATTTTATTGTTTTCTGTCTGTTCTTATCTTTAATGATAGCAGCCATGTTGTTAAACAGACCTCACCCAGTCCTGTTGTTTTCTATGGTGCTTTGAATAATACATATACAAGAAGTGTTCCCCAAACTCCTGTTTTTGATGACATATAGCTCAATATCTTACTTTCTATACACAATTTAGATTTTCTGGAAACACAGATTGAATGTATATTATCTATAAATACTTTTGTGGTATTTTTATTTTTTTGAAGTTAATGTTCATTTAAGGGCCTCTGTTCACTGTGCACACTTGCTTTGATTAGATTAGATAGGTTTTATTGTCGTTGGATGGTACATAATATACAGTACATACAGTATCAGTGAAATTACTACACATTGTTGCACCACATAAATAGACATCTGTATGGCAAGCATTAAAAACAGCAGCATTTATGTGTGCATCCAGCTAAAATAAAGATATGAACGCTAATAATTATCTGTATAACCAAAGAGTATTTTAAATTCTGTTGAAAATACATGGAAGCAATATAGTTTTAGTTATAGTAACTGACCTATACAAACATCTCTGTAACTGAGATGTTTTACTAAATTAAACTAGGCTCATATACATTTGTACACAAATTGGGGGTTATTCACTAAGGTGCAAATTTGACTTTCAAATTCGCAAACAGCGGATTCCCATAGCAAATCCGCTACAATTTTCCCATTGTAAAGCCACGACAATTTTTGAAAGTTAAGACTGCGACAATCTCCCCATAATAAAGTTGCAACTGCGACAATATTCTCATTATAAAGATTGATTGCGACAGTAGCAGCCTATTGTGAATGTCTTTATCTGACGAATTTGCACCTATATGCAAAAATTTGGACTTTAGTAAATATCCCCCAAAATGTTCATGCAAATGTGCTCACGACATGAACAAAGACTTCAATGACCAACATGTGCAGGAAATGACTGGCATAATGGACAGATTCTATGTTTGTAGTATATACAGTACATTTAAGGCTGACATATATCCCAATTAAAATGCATGAGCAGGTGAAGAGGCTACCATCTCTATTCCATATTGGTCAGCCCCCACAGCAAACATCAATTTAGCCTTACAGGACTCGTATCTTATCAATGCTACAATGAGGTAACATAGAAATTGTATATCAATGAACCGTATGGTGAAGGTAATGAGTCAGTTCTATGCTGTTATGTAATGCCTGCACGTGAATAAGTTTTATTTTCCATGAGTAATACAGTCACATGTTAGTCAGAAATATTAATACCATCCATTGAAGAAGCAGAGTTCAAGTAAACGCTGGTCTTTATCTCATACAACAGTCACACCTTAGGACTGTGTAATCACAACAGAGGTGCTAGCCTGTGGAATGCATAAGGGGAGTGGGCGTCTTTGTTCAGTCAGTTCAGTAAGTGCAAGTTGGTCACAAGGAATAAAAAAGAATAGGGAGGGTGTGGAGTACTCCATTCTTTACTGTTTTGAACAAACTAAGATTTTCATTTTTTTGCTTTATTCTTTAAACTTTGACCAATCGTTTAGGAAAAAGTACACATGAGTGATGCTGTAACGTTATTTGAGATTGTTTGATTTGGCACTGTCATGTAAAAATCCTATTTTCCATATTGTTAGGAAATTGTGTGGGTTAAACTAGAGTTATAGGGCATTATTCATCTAAGTTAGAATTCCACTGTCTAAGTTAATTCTCGTCACTTCAGGTCAATATGCTCCAGTAGTTGTGAATTCTCTGTTCCTTATTCAATAATCAAAGGATTCCCATAGTGAAGAAACTAAAAACTTTAGGCACAGTTGCTTGCATAATGTGGTGTAGTCAGTCGGACAGTAGGAGCAGCCCTGCCATTACACACTCATCCCCCTTATTTTCCACTATGATCTGGCAAACTGGGGAACTCAAAACAGTGTGTCTTGCCGAATTTGCTCCAACTTTTGATGAATAACCTAATCACCTGTGCATGTGCACACAAAGTGATGCTAAAGAACTCCATAAGTTTGCAACCATGGAAAGCATCTGAACTTGCTCACAAATTCACCACATCACAGTTTGATGAGTATTTGAAGATGCAGAAGTGGTGAATGGATGCAAATTCTGACATTTACATCAATGTTTGGACTTTCATAAATAAGCCCCGCTTAGCTAGTGTTAATCTTATGTGTATATATAGCATTCTCCAAATGACACTTCAATAGAAAGTCAAACATCTTGGAAGAAAATTCAGAACAGATCTTTAGTCCAGGTCATCAATAGTCATGAAGTGAAATGCTTTGATACTTCACAGGTAGAGTGCAATCACACAAAACTATGGCTTTAATCCTCAAGACAGAGATGTATGTATGTATGTATGTATAATTTTACTTACAAAGTGCCACAAATTTATGCAATGCTGTACAATTCAGCAATACAAGTATAATACAGTCATGAGAAAAGTGCATTAAACAATACAAGTATAATATCACAATACAAGTACAGTATAATACAGTATCACAAGGATACTTCACATTAAGTGCTAGGTTGAGGCTGATACAAAAGGTTGGAGGTCCTGGCCCTGTAGAACTTATAATCTAAATGGGAAGAAGACTTACATACACAAATAGAAGGATAATAAGAGCTGTAACAATGTGCTGAAACACAGGTCAATAAAAACAAATAGGTCAATAAATGCAGATATTAAGCTTGAATAACTAAAGATAAAATATATACATAAAAGTCAGAGAAAAAATCATTGCTAGTGCTCCGAAAGGTAGGACTTCAGTTTGGTTTTAAAAGTGCAAGACAGAATGTTCCTGGCAAAGATAAAGGGGTATAAAATTTCAGATGTGGGGGTCAGAGAGAGAAAAGGGTTTAAGATGAGAAAGGGCAGTATTAGTATGTGCCATGCAAAGCTAGTTGCTTTGGGAGGAGCGCAGTTGACATCGAGGAATGTACAGGCATATGTGTGAGGAAATGTAGGAAGGGGCATCAGAGTGAAGTGCCCTAAATGTCAAAAGGAGAACACATTGTTTGCTTATGGGGAGCCAGGGAGCAGAGAGAGATTGGGAGAAAGGTTGTCCCTTCTGGGGAGAGAGAATTCGGGCAGCAGAATTTAGAATAGACTGGAGTTGGGAGAGGTAGGAAACTGGAAGACCAGATAGAAGAACACTGCAGTAGCCCAATCAGGATAGGACGAGAGCATGCATGAAGATGTTAGCAGTGGAGTGAGAGAGAAAGGAGCAGATCTTGACAATGTTGTAATGGAAAAAATTGACAGGATTTAGCAGTGAAAGAGATGTGTTTTTGAGAAGGAAAGAGCAGAGTCAAAAGTTACCCCAAGTCAACATACAAAGATGTGTGATGAATTCCATAGATGGTCTCTCCAGCATCCAATAAATTCAGCAAGATGCAACAGAAAGTTTAAGCAGCGCTAGTATTAGTAAAGTACTAAACCAAATTTTAAATCCTTGGCGTAATTGATATCGATATCAATGTTGAAGGACTCTATTGACATTAATGTTAATCTTAGCGGTGTTACCTCATCAATATTTACCAATGTAGATTTTTTTAACCTTGACATCCTAGAGTAACAACTGGAAAGAACCTGATGGCTTCACATCTGAAGCCTACCATTTTCTGAACCAGGAAATATTTTTTTGTTTTCTTTTCCTGCTTGCATTTTTTAAATATATATCTGAGCAAATGTAAGTTCAATGCCAAACTGCGAATGAAGGATTTGCTATGATTTTGAACAGAGTCTCATTTTCAGTGTCTCCAGGGCCTTTTACTTGTATTAAAGCCTGGGGATTCTCATGTAATAAAGGGTTAATGAAATCTATTATCTAGCTCAATTCATCTTATCATTTGTAATGCCATGCAAGACCACATGGTAATTTATCACTGTAAAAAAGTCACCCAATATGTAAAATGTATGTTGGTCTTTTGTGGCGGCACACAAGGAACTGTCTGTTGAAATATCCTGTAATAAATTGCCA
Organism: Pipa parva; assembly: GCA_019650415.1. NCBI lineage: Eukaryota > Metazoa > Chordata > Amphibia > Anura > Pipidae > Pipa > Pipa parva. The sequence goes on along the minus strand of WMED01017088.1, from coordinate 8,947 downwards.
TGGCAACAAGAGCTGTGTAAGTGTGTAGAAGGTGTACATTGCAGTTCTTTTAATCTCATTCCTCCAAGAATGGAGGATCATCAACAACAATGTCCTTATGACTTTAAGTCAGCAGGGTACATACAGAATAGAAGCCTAAGGTCTTTGAGTACAGCTGGCACCTCCTCTTTGATGAATAGGTAGACATGCTCAAGGGGGGTTATTCTCTATTGCTTTTGTACTTCTGTATAAACATTTTACTCTTTAGTATATATCCCCCTATGAGATCAGCTACTCATTTGCAATAATAATTTCTTTTTTATAGAATGTTGATGTATTTTGATGCTCAAAGAAGAGGAATTTTGTCAATTAAAATAAATGACAAGGTCATCATACACATAAAGGGCTTAAACATATTGGCAAAGTTAATGAAGGCCCACACTTTGTACAAATGAAATATCATGTATACTTGTTGATAGACCTGATAGTTACATACCATGTACAGTGATCAGTCATGCCCACATAAATATAAACATAAGACTTAACGGAAAGAAAATTAATCTTTTGGTTTTGAACTATTCTAATATATCTACATAAACATCGTAGATATACATTGATAACCAGCATTCAGAGCTGCTAGAACTCCCTGATCTGAATAATCATGTCTGGGAATAGTGATGGTCCAGTGGATAGCAGGAAAATATGGTGTGTAGGAATGAAGAGTATTATGGGATGGATCTAGGAGGAATTAGGGTGGGTAGAGTGCATTGTAAGTAGGGTGCTATGCTTCTACAGAGAACATGAGGGCTTTCCATGCCTGAAGATCTGACAATTGTTTAAAAAAATAATGTGTATCATAGTTCTCAATGTAGCCAGAGACTCCAACCCCCCCCCCCCCCCCCCCCCCCCCCCCCCCCCTCCTTTCCAAATAAAGGTGAATGATGTTTGATTGGGTGTATGGTAACAGGCATCTCTAATTATAGTATTGTGGATTTACCTCCGAATATGAGGTCATATGCCAGGATCTACAGTAGTGTACTGTAGTGGTATTTATTTGCCAATGTATGTCATAACAGGTGGCCAGATGGTGTCCCCAAGGGTGTGAGAAGCTGAAAACTGCCAGAGATAACAAGGTTCCAGAATCCCCTAAACCTAAATCCTTCCCCCTGTCCATCCTTATGTCAATTCTATACTGTTCATTCCAGGGTGATTCATGCTGCCTGGGCATTCTATTAGGATTGGGGGGGGAGGGGGAAACAATGTAAAGTCAGATACAGAGATCTGAAAAATGAAATTAAATATTATCAGTCACCAAACAAATTAAGAGTGAAGGTATACATTTTGTTAAATGGATTAAATTAAAAGGAATACTATAATGGAGTGGCTTGGCTTCTCTTAATTATATTAGACCCCACACTGAGAAAAATATATTAAAATAACTTTATTATAAAGAAATATATTTCCCCAGTACTAAGGCCTTATCCTTTAAGTGAATCAGTCACTGAGCAGTACCCCATCCCACTTAGATGAAAGTTATAAGCTCCTGCATCTCATTGTTCCCTAAAAGTACAACTCATCCATTTTGCTGTTTTAGATATGCCCCCTCCTCCTCACAGACACTGACATACTAAAATCCCGTGCTGCAGACAACCATATGTTTCCCAATTTAAAGGGGAATGTCAGTATTTCTCATTCGTAATGATTTCCATTTCATGCTGAATACTTCAGGTGTCTGCACTTTTCTGTAATCATAATCATACACAACATAGCAGAAAAAAGAGAGTCAAAATTCTAAGTGTAGTATTTTCACAGAACTCAGTGTCTTATAAAAGCTATTTCTATCACACTCACAAAGAAATCCTTGGTTTTGTATCTTTTCCTGAAACTGCAATACATTTATACATGTATATACTCATGTATAAGTCGAGAAATTTTAGTTAAAAAAATCATTTAAAATAGTACAGTTGACATACACGAGTAAAACAAAAAAAAAAGGCAGAACATACAGTTCAGGAGCCAAATCCAGAGACACAGTCGCACTACCAACTGAGGAACGCAGGGAAAGCCAGTACAACAAAGACACATGCACAGAGAGGAGAGGCTGCATCAGAGAGTAGTGATACAGACAGAAGCTGTGACATGTCGAACAAAAACTGGAGGAGAAAGCTAAACGGCACCCGAGAGAGAGGAAGAGTGACCTGTGTGATCCCAAGCACATAAATAACAGGTACTCCTCGGCAGTGATACAAAGGGAAGCCCGGACACATTGAATAGGAACTGGAGAGAGATGAATATTAGATAAAATGGCACGCGACAGAGAGAGTGACCTGTGTGATCACAAGCATATAAATAACAGGTACTCCTCAGCAAGCCAGAAAACTGTAGCATTATAAACAAAACAGGCATGGAAAGGGTAAAGGAGAACACACACTAAACTGTAGCTAAACATAAATAAATAAAATCTTAATGTTATCTTGTATTTTTCCAACAATTCTTTAATATGTTATGCTAACAAAACCCCCAAATTTTACTGTCGACTTATCCATGGGTCATAGGAAATTTAATAATTGTTGGCCGAAAAACTGTCCTCGACTTATACACGAGTATATTTTAATTCCAGTTAGGAAATATTACAGGGAAATTTAGGGATACAGCTCCAAACCATAGAATAATAGATGTATCTAGTGCATTGTATTGGATAAAAGATTAAAAAAAATGTAATCAATAAATTGCACTTGAATTTAAAATATATAAGACACAGGTCCTAAGGTATTGTATATCTGCCTCACTCTTCATACAGTTACTGCCAGTCTTATTTGTATTCCATCCAATGCATTTTGCTCCTTATGTGGGCTGATCCTTGAGAAGGGCCACAAGAAGGGGCGAATGTATAGAAAAATCCCATCAGAATTTAAGAAAAAAAATATCAAAATGTGACAAAATGCACGGAAAAAAGAACAAATATTTTTCATTATTTTTTTTTTTAATCTGACACTTTTATTTTATGTAAAAATGTATAAACATAAAAATATAAAAACAATTTCAGGAGAAACAAATAATAAAAGGACACAAGATGCATTTGAATCTTTACTTAACAAGTCCCACAGTTCCTTCATTTTTTGCATTAAAGTATTGCTGCATTTTCCAGTTATACTTTCTCCCGACTACATTTTTTTATAGTTTGCTCCTGTGTCTACTTCTGCCAGCTTCAACACCATTTGTATGGAGTGTGTGAGAAGCATACCTGTACTTACTAAGGGCTGAAATGCATAAACAAGCATTTTTCCCAGGCAATTTTCACTGTTTCGTTACATATTATTTTAATTCACCTTTTACCTGTTTTTTTTTTTTTTTAGTTCTTTTTGCCGCGAATGTTGAGACAAGATTTTCAATACAAATGTTACCACAGAATCCTAACCTGGCTACCACAGAATCCTAACCTGGCTACCGCAGAATCCTAACCTGGCTACCGCAGAATCCTAACCTGGCATTATCTAGCATCTTTTTCTTAAGATACTAGCTAAAATTGTGGTGAAATTGAATCAAAAACAACAAAAAAACAAAAAAGTTCCAAAAAGCAGCAAAATTAATGGGCAGAACACCCTAAAAATATATACATATCAGACTGCATTTTTGATTATGCTTGAGAACTATGTGGAAATGTATGTCTGAGGATTCAGGTATTTTGAAACTATAAAAGAACATGCCCTTGGATTGCTTGTTATCTTCCTGTACCTAACGATCCTGCTTGTTACTTGTTAGTGGTGTAAACACTGTAGGAAGTGATCCCATGCCAGATATGTGTTGATGCCCTCCCACAACTCAATACCTGGTGGTCAAATAAACAGAGGCCAAGCAAGATCATTTTAGGATGAAGAAGTGCCACAGAAGAGCTGGTTCCCTGTGGAAACCAATGCTCCCCTTTATATAGCTATTCTGAGGGAGGCAAACTAATAGAGTGAAAGCTCCTTTGTTAGAGAAACTGCTCTGCACATCAATTTAAACAGAAGACAAAAACCAGATAGAAAGATAGTAATTCCTCCAGCGAGTTCATCTTAGGGCTCGGAATGATGATTTCACTCTATTATATAACAAGATTGCACAAGGACTAGGAAAAGCTATTTGTTGTACTGTTGCAGGTGATTATATGATTGTCACATTTAAACAAATATAAGTAGCCTTAATACTCTGTTGATGATATGATGCTATGAAAAGACAACATCTCATTGTTTTTTGCATAATAATGTAAATCCAAAACAAACAAGGTTTGTAAATGTTTGTGCATTCAATGGACAACTCTGATTGTTTTGAATCAAAAGCTATTCTTTGTTAATTTAAGCTATGTAAATATATAAAGGAAAAGCATTGATTAGCATATTGAGTTAAAGTATGCACACAGACCTATCAAATATACATGCATTTCAGAAACAAAACATACATACATGACCAAATATAGTTCCATTTTCTTTTTACATTATTTTTAAAATCAGAATTTTATATTTTTTTCCTGAATCTTATGGATACGGTAGCATGAATGAGTAAGAAATGCGTATGTAGGCAAATAAACAAATTTACTTGGCACTTCTCAAGCTATGAGGAATGTTTAACAAGGGGCACAATTGTTGTTTTTGATAGACAATTTTTAGTTTGTTTGTGATTCTTTATGGATTTGATGGAGGATTGGTAAGAAAAAAACTTGACTGACAAAAAAATGGAAGACGATGGTTTACATCGGGGCTAGAGTGGTATACATTGTGGGGCTAGGGTTGTACACAGTTTGGAACCAGAGTGGTATATAGTTTGGGATGTGAGGGTGTTTTATTTGAAGGGAGATATTTTGCCCCAATTATGTGGACATCCTGCTGGAGTTCAGTCCAGATTTTGTAAATCATCCCAGCTGCAGGCTAGAGCCTGATTAAAAAGCAGCTGGGAGAGCCAGTTGAAAGTCAGAAAGTGTATTCTGTGGCTGAGGATCAAAATGCTTGTGAGAGAAACAGGGACTAGTGGTTAAAGACTCTGCAATACAACTTGGCTTTGCAGCACTGTGAAACCCCAAGGAGACAACTCAGGAGATGGGAAGGTACTTTTTATTTGATAACCAAAACTGTATGGGGTGCAATTATACTCTGTGTTTTGATGAAGGACTTTTTACACCCTGAATGGGGTGTTGTTCAACTGACTTTTGTTTTGTCAAAGAAAGGCTGCACTTTAAGTTAGTTTTTCTCCTGAAATAAACATTAAATGTAAAGGAAACTCGCTGTTTGCGGTATGTTAATCCCTAACAGCTGCTCCATCACTTGACTGATTCCCTACAGGGACTAGAGTGATATAAAGTTTGTGGCTAGAGTGGTATAAAGTTTATTGCTAGAGTGGTATATAGTTTGGTATACAGTTTTGGAACTAAAGTGGTATACAGTTTGGGGCTAGAGTGGTATACAGTTTGGTATACAGTTTTGGGGCTAGAATGATATACAAATAACAAAAAACCTAAAAGAAAAGCTCATAAAAAGGGCACATAGTGGCTTATCAAATGGTAAAAAATATTCCAAATAGGGAAAAAAACACCAATAGAGACAAGTGGAAAAAGTGAATAAACAGAAGCAATGAAATCCACCTCTTCAGTGCATGACACCAGCCAATAAGTGACACCCAATATTTATAGAGAGGCTCACCAGATGAATATTAAATTTTCTGCCTTATAATCAAACTTGCAATCCAGATACCCAGCTGATCAAGGATGTCCCAGTCTTGAGTATGAGCAGTAGGGACTTAATACATTCCCAAAACGATGTCCATATCAAAAAACAGGAGAAAACTTCATAGTGTAACACAGCTATTTATTTTTAACAGGAGTAAATGAAAAAATATTCACAAACAGAAGTAAATAAAAGAGCTTGTCAAATGTACATATCTCTCAATGCGTTTCACTGCTTTCTTAATGTTGCAGCTTCATCAGGAGACTTAATAACATTCAGATCACTGTGGTATAGTTTAAATACCTATAATGGCGCCAAAAACTAGTAGTAACCAATTGGTGACCGCGTCATAATTAGACTGTGTCTAGAGTGGTATACAGTTTGGGGCTAGAGCAGTATACAGGTTGTATAAAGCTAGATTTTTTAATACATATTTATTTACAAAAAAGTTTCTTTCATTAGTACAACCTAAATTAGCATCCGTTTTGAGATGACAGATACACTTTAATAAAGGTAAATAATGTGCTAAGTAAAACTGTATATTGGTACTTGTCGGAGAGTGAAAATATTTTTGTAGATTTAATATTTGCGTGAAACATCAAAAGTCAGCAACAACTCACCAAAGATATACAGTATTTTAATAAATATAATCTGATAAAATAGTTAATACGCTCATTTCAGCACTATGCTACTTTGTGACCATTTGTCTATTTTTTTAAGAATTTATCACAATGAGGAAGATGAGCAAACGAAAAGCAAATGTGAAGTCAAGTTACAAGAAAATGTCTTCACACCATAACATTGATAAAAAGAAATTGATTGTTTCGATACTTTACCACTTTTTGACCATTTTTTTCATGTAAAACATATCTTTGCCCCTTTTCGATTGTGCTGGAACATTCATCGACCTTAAAGCATCTTTTCTCCTTCCTTTGCAATAACAAATTGTAAAGTTATTACCCGTGACACTTTAATCTTGACTTACAGGAATAGAATTTCATTTGATATGGCTGCAAACTGTTTGCCACTACCGACCTAGATAAATCTTTACTTCCAGTGAACATCAGCGAGCGCATTAAAGGGATTCCAGTCTTGGCAAGAGCAAAAGAGTTGCCTCGCCGAGACTGAAATCCCTTTAAAGCACTCGCTGATGTCCGCATGCGCATATCAGTCAGTGCGAATTGAGGCGAAGGATCCGCACCTCACTTTGCACTATCGTGAATTAGAAACATAAATATATCAAGAAAATAGGGAGTGATTGAGGGGGTTATTCACTAAAGTCCGAATTATAGCGTATAGGTGCAAATTCGATAGATAAAGACAGTCGCAATAGGCTGCTACTGTCACAGTCGCGACTTTATTATGTGAAAATTGTTGCAGTCTTAACTTTAAAAAAATTGTTGCAACTTTACAATGGGGAAATTGTAGCAGATTTACTATGGGAATCCACTGTTTGCGAATTCGACAGTAGCATTCGCACCTTAGTGAATAAACTTGGTGTTTAAGCTATGTCTGTTGGTGATATTGGGGTTTAAGCTATGTCTGTTGGTGATGTTGGTGTTTAAGCTATGTCTGTTGGTGATGTTGGTGTTTAAGCTATGTCTGTTGGTGATGTTGGTGTTTAAGCTATGTCTGTTGGTGATATTGGTGTTTAAGCTATGTCTGTTGGTGATGTTGGTGTTTAAGCTATGTCTACTGTTTGGAGACTGCTGTATAATGGCTATGTTCTTTTGGAGCCCTGTGTCAATCTCATGCTTATTGAATAAAATAACAATGTAGTTTCTAACCTTAGCTTAGCTGAGTGTAATTAGTGTAATGCACCTGTGCCTCCCTGCTTGGGTTTCTCCTGGGCTCTGTCATTTTTTCTGTAGTGATCTACCTGCGGTGATACAAAGTCTACAATAATTCCTTCTTTGTTTTAAAGGAACAGTTTAGTCACCATCAGTTATTTACCTATTTGTCACTGTTAAAGAAATGCTTTTTGAAGTATAAAATTATTGACTTATTTCCATCCTACACAATTTAGAGCCAGTTTGGTACTGAAGCTCCTTCCCTCTCTCATCTACTTCCTATTCAGCAGTTCAGTTTGGAATCTTAAGTTAATGAATTGACTGACAGGCTGGATAATGCTAAATAACCAATCAGAAATGTTAAGCTGTCATTCACCTTTTTTTTTCAATTCTTAAAGGTGTAGTTAACTCAGCACAAGCAATTGTTAAACAAAGGGCTGAAACATTGCCTTTCTTTTTATATGGATCTAGTCTCTCTCATGTCCAGGATCAGCTCACTATTGTTACTGACAAGTGTACACCATTAGCTGTAAGCATTGTAACTGCTGATGGTCCTTTATTAACTATTAATTTTGACCTTCCTGAGACACCGTTATGTCAGTGATGAAAGAATGCTGCATCCATCTGACTAGGAAGAAATACGCAGAAGCATTGTGTACCGATACACAGAAGGCACAATTAATTGCTTTGCTCACATAAAAGACTGACTAAGTATATTAGTAAAAATGTTTATTATGCATTTACAACACACATTACTTTTTATTTATAAGGCTAGACTGATCCTATAATAGTGTACTTGCTGTCCACATTGTCAGTGCTGAACTGGCTGGTTGCACACATGCAGTTGATCAGCACAGGTGTAGCTTGGGATACTATCTGTTTGTATTGATTGCTGATCTGGTCTATAAGAATATGTCAATGTTTTACTTTCTTGCTTTAAATATTAATATATGTTTGACACCCATTCTTTCCCTTGTAGCACCAATGAGAATGTTGTGCAGTTATAGGCAAAAGACAGATTCCAAGTGGTTTCCCTGTAACCCTGCACTACTACACACAGAATTTTAGTAAAATTTGTCTGCAGCATTACATTTAACTAGGACTAATTAATGAAGAAACTCAGCATAAAAACTTCAAAGGTTTTAGAACCAAATAGGGCATCACTACATAGTTTAGGACAGTACTGGTTTGCAGCATAACACTTAGCAAAATGTAGCTATTTATGATAATAAGGAAATCAGTATCTATGAATAGGCTTTGAAGAAGTATACTTACAATAAACATATTGTTAATTTATAATATATCCAAATGTCATTTGATTAAAGTTTATTAAAGTGCACCTTTCCCCTCAAAACTAATACTAATTTAGGTTGTACTAATGAAGTAAATGTTTTTGTAAATATATATGCATTAAAACTGTACCTTTAACCCTTTAACTACCAGCCGATTTTTTTTTTCGTTCACCACTTATTCCCAAGCTGT
>WMED01017087.1:0-13108 GCA_019650415.1 Pipa parva | reverse complement strand
CCTCGCTCCTGTAGTGTGTCTCATCATTGTTACTGATGAGTCCCACCACAGTCGTGTCGTTCGCAGACTTGATGAAGAGGTTGGAGGAGCGATGTGGAGTGCAGTCATGTGTAAGCAGAGTGAACAGAAGGGGGCTCAGCACGCATCCTTGCAGGGCCCCTGTATTTAGAGTGATGAACCTGGACGAGTTTCTACCAACCCGTACTGCCTGTGGTCTGCCAGTTAGAAAGTCTAGCAGCCAGTTGCACAGTGATGTGTTTAGACCCAGACCGAACAGCTTCTGAATGAGTTGTTGAGAAATGATTGTGTTGAATGCAGAACTAAAATCTATAAAGAACATTTTGACATAGGTATCTTTATTCTCAAGATGAGTAAGTGCTGAATGGAGAGCAGTGGAGATAGCATCATCCGTCGAACGATTGGAGTGGTAAGCAAACTGATAGGGATCCAAGGAGGGGGGAGGGAAGATCTGTTGTGCTGCATGACAAGCCACTCGAAGCACTTCATGAGGATGGAGGTAAGAGCAACTGAACAGTAGTCGTTAAAACAGGAGGGTGATGACTTCTTTGGGATGGTAATTATAGTGGTGGTTTTGAAGCAGATGGGGACCACAGCTTGACACTGAGGTATTAATGATGTCAGAATACACCTCTGCAAGTTCTCTGACACAGTCTTTCAACACAAGGCCAGGGATGTTGTCAGGTCCAGGAGCTTTACGAGGGTTGATCTTGCTGAAGACTCTTCTCACTTTATCTGTGGACAGTAAGAGCACCTGTTCAACAGGTGGAGGGGAGGATTTGTGAGTCGGGGTGTGATTTGTAGCCTCAAACCGAGCGAAAAACTCATTCAGGGCGTTTAGCATGGAGGGGGTGCTGTTGCAGGTCTGTGGTGCGGATTTGTAATCCGTAAGGGACTGAATTCCTCACCACAGGTTACGCGTGTCCCTGCTATCAGAAAAACGTTGGGCAATCCTTATAGAGTGCTGCCTTTTAGCCTTCCTGATACCGCAGGACAAGTTAGCTCTAGCCGTCCTCAGGGCTAAGTGGTCTCCAGATCTAAAAGCAGTATTTCTAGCTTTCAGCAGCTTTAGGACCTCACCAGTCAGCCCTGGCTTCTGATTAGCATGAATGGTAATAGTTCTTAGGGAAGTTACATCATCAATACACTTTGTGATGTAAGCAGAGATAGTTTCTGAGTACTCTTGAATATTCGTAGAGTTGTTATAAGTAGCAGCCAATTTATACATATTCCAGTCAGTGGTTCTAAAGCAATCTTGAAGTGCCTCAGATGATCCTTCTGGCCTGCTTTATATTGGGTTTGATAACTTTCACCAGTGGTTTGAGAGCAGGCGTAAGCATAATGGTTAGTGTATCAGAGGCGCCGAGGTGAGTGAGGGGACGAGCCTTGTAAGCTCCTTTCCGTGTCGTGAATACTTGATCCAAAGTATTGTTACCTCTTGTGGGAAAATCAATATCTTTATGAAGATCAGAAAACACAGAGCTAGAGTCAGCGTGGTTGAAATCCCCCCCCCCGAGTATGAGGAAGGCATCAGGGTGGGCAGTCTTCTGCGCACTAATAAACTGATGTAGTTCTTTTAATGCCTCATTCTTGATGATGGTAGAATTAGGGGGAAAATAGACAGCAGCTAACAGTCTACTGCTGGAGAGCAAAATTTACAGACCACAGCAGCATTTCGACACCAACCATCATTAATATAGATACAGATTCCACCACCTCACATTTTACCTTCAGTGAAATCACTGCTCGGTAGCAAGTAAACCTCTCCAGCTGAACAGCATGATCAGGGACACAGTTATTGAGCCAAGTTTCAGTTAGGACATACACACTGTAGTCTCTCATGGTCTTCTGAGTAGATTAAAGTAGACGTAATAGTCCATTTTGTTATCAAGTGAGCGTACATTGGCCAGTAGCAGGGTTGGAATTGATGGCTTGTGTGGGCTAGCTGCCAGCCTTACTCTGATACCCCCTCGTTTTTCTCTTTTTTGCAGTCTCACTTTCTGTTTGTGCCTCCATTTTGGCTGAACAAGCCACAGTCCTCCAGCACCACATAGAGATTGGGGTCAAGTGCCAAGCTTAAACTGCTGCTGGCACCAACTCTAAGTATGTACTAAAGGCTTAATGAAAGAACAAGATTCTTCTTTGCAGAAGCCTCACTCTCTGTTAGTACCTCCATATTGGATGAGGCACAACAGCAGCGTTGAGGAGGAGGGGGCTGAATCCTGTGACTGAAGCGAGCCACAGTCTCCCAGCACCTCACAGCAGATTGGGGGTCAAGTGCTGTGATTAAGCTGCTGCTGGCACCAGCACTGAATAAGTATGAGGGTGTATGATTCTTCTTTGATGTAGCCCCACCTCTTGTTAGTGCCTCCATATTGGGTGAGGTACAACAGCAGCGCTGAGGAGGAGGGAGCAGAATCTTGTATCTGGAACGAGCCGCAGTCCCCCAGCACCACACAGAAGATTGGGTGTCAAGTGCTGAGGTTAAGCTGCTGCCGGCACCAGCACCGAGTAAGTACTTGCGGCTGGATGGAAGTGCAGATTCGGGAGACCTGGGAGAGAGAGAAGCCACAGCGTATGCATGCGCCACCATCTTGGATCTTCCCTATGGAACATATTAAAAATTGTAGTAGAATTGTAGCTTGCTACTGAATATAGACTTGGATCTTGGATCTTCCCCATATAACATATTAAAAATTGTAGTAGAATTGTAGCTTGCTATTGAATATAGACTTGCAGAACACCTATTATACATTTGATTTCTTTATATAGTAACCTCTGATTGGTTAGTGTGGTTTACTGGACCTTAGTAAAGGTTGCCTGTGATGATGAATGCCCTAGTAATTTTTCCAGCTTAACTCCAGTAAGACATTTCTGGATATTCGGCCTTAGTAAAGCATTTTCTTTGTAACATAATCATTGTTTTTACAGTTTACTGGGAAAACAAAAGAAAGCAGTGTAATGGCAATGTATTGGATGGTAATGGCTGGCACAGCCACACATCCCCTTACTTAAACATGTTGGGTCAAAAACATCATGGATTGTAGGAGACCATAGTGGAAGAAAAGTAGCTATGCTGTGTCAGCATCCCTGCAAAAATATGAACTGGTAAAGGCCAGGGATTTGTGTTCCTTCTGTATACTCTACAACAGAGGTTTTCTTGAATTCTATGGATTGTACATTTGATAAAGGGTTTTTGCACCTGAAACATGTCATGGCACTAATAATATTTGTTGCTGACTTGTACTGAAGCAACCAGTGTTTCCCATTTTATTTTTAAACTTCTGAATAATGTGTTTCCCCGCTCTTTAACAGGAGTCATTCTTTATTTGACTTGACCAAGGACAAAGGATGGCATATTGCAGATATAAAGACCACTTACTTTAAGTGGTAGATTTGGTACCTGTTGTATTTCCCTTTAACTTCCCACTATTCAGATCACTGCTTTATTGTTCCTCACTATTACTGTAGTATGCAGCACAATCCCACCAGTAAATTATACAGCTGCCTTTTAGTACATAATATCACATTTCTGTTGCCTTGGAATTTTAAATTGCAGCCTTCCCTGAAGTTTCTAAAGTAAATTGCTCAGGAAACTCTTAGTAGACATATAGTATCCAAAAATCTCCTATCGCTTTACCTCACTTTCCTGTGATTGTTTAATACCACCAGCCCATAAACATTTATTTTAGCACTCCTGTAGAGAACAGACACCCCTTATCTATCTAGTACAAAAGACAGTATAAAAACATGCTTCCAGTGCTTTGAGAGGTTATATATTTGCTGTTTTGTGTACTGATGTTTTCCCTTACTCCTTGATTTATGGGGAAGCTTACTGACATTATTGCAGCATGTAGTGGTGGCTTGCGTCGAGACATCTAACCCATCTACAGATGTACTTCTTGTTAAGGATGCAGTTGTCACAGCGCCCCCGTAGACTCGGTTCTATTGGTGTAATTACCATAGGGGCAATGGATGAAGCTACTCCCGGATCCGTTACATAAGAAGGGTAAAATGCTTCCCCCATAACTGCTGAAAACAGTTAGGAAGTTTTTCACTAAAGTCCGAATTGTTGCGTATAGGTGCGAATTTGCCAGATAAAGACAGTCGCAATAGGCTGCTACTGTCGCAGTTGCGTCTTTATAATGAGAATATTGTCACAGTCGTAACTTTATTATGGGAAAATTGTTGCAATCTTAACTTTAAAAAATTGTTTCAACTTTCAAATGGGGAAATTGTCGCGGATTTGCTATGGGAATCCGCTGTTTGAGAATTCGACAGTCTTTTTCGCACCTTAGTGAATAACCCCCTTTTAATCTCCTGTAGAATTATAGTCACAATAGAGGGCCCAGAACAGACTTTGTAATAGGACACGTCAGCCTATTTAAGCCACTGCTCATTAGCCAGCCGTGTTCCTGGCTATCTAAAAGAATGAACTCTGTTAAAAAGGTGCTAGGAATAAGAATTCCTTCACTATAGAAAAAGAAATACAAATTCTTCTAATGGGAAAGTTGCAGGTCCCTGTCATTGAGTCTGTTTAGAAATAATTTGCAGAGGTGAGATGATGTAAAGAGTACTGAATAAGAAGAAATTAAACCTTAGCTTATTTTTAAGCTATGGAATATAAACCAATTTCTCTGTCTGAATGCAGAATCAAATACAGTGTACAAACTCCTGCTGTTATTTATTTATTTTCCTTCCAGACAATTTTCATTCATCTTCACTGGCTTCTACAATATCCTATGTTTTGGGATATGTGGGATTCAGGCAGATTTTCTTATTATTTGCCAGCCACGTTTAATACATCACAGTGTATCAATATACTATAATAGGCCCTCGGATGCAATTTGTCCACTTTAATAGGCTTTTTTTTCCCTTACAGCAATAGCCATATACCTTTTTATGTTTCTAGCTTAAAATGTTGTTCTCTTCTTTTATATTGCATTTAATATTAAGTTGAGAAAAAAAACTCCATTGCCAATTGCATGTCTACTAGATTCAGTGAGGTGCTTGAAGTATATATATATATATATATATATATATATATATATATATATATAGGAGTTATGACTATAATTTTATGCTGAGGACACAGAGGAAAAAAAATAGCCATTTTAATAATCAGTTCTGGTTTTCAGGAATGTTTCCTGTTTGGCTATTAGCTTGATTGAAAAGGCGTAAGTACTCTTCATAAGCCCTGCTAGGGAAAAGGGAGAATTTCCATTTAAGGACAAGTTAACAGGACTTGATATTTTCAAGCCTTTTATGTCTATATTTTGTATCTATTTTTTTAAATAAACTTTATTGGCACATCCATACATTACACAAGAGAGAGAGCGCAATTAATTAGTAATCAAGTAGACAAAGTTTTCAAAATTAGAACAAGTAGAACAGATGGTGTTATAATCTCTGTATAATTAATAAATGCATTGGTGCAAAATAGGTTTTTGCATGATAAATGGAGTTTGCAGTACAGTGAAAAATAAAAGGGGAAGAAAATAGTTGGTAATGTTACAGGAATTCCCTCAGGCCTGCCAGATTATATGAGCCTTTATCTTCATACATTAATTTACTTAAAGGTAAATTATTGCTATCTGTATTTTAGTAGAAAAAGTAGTACCCAACAACATCATCCAATATTCCTAGTAGACACTTATATTTATAATGTAGGCCTCTGGGAGTAACTCTGTTATGTGAATGATTTGCCTCCAGTACTCCCATATTGGTGTTGGTGGATAATCCCAAGTTATATCTATAAAAGCACCAAGGCAATTGTGTGACCTCAGTCATGTCTGGAGGTAGATTTCCTCTTTTCATCAGTCTAATTGGGAAAATATATATCCTCCTTTAAAGGGGCACTAAACCCTAGACAACATGCCTTCTGTTTCTGTAGGGCTGCTTATCCACCATTAAATTAACATCATTGGACTGGTGTTATTTAGGATTTTGAAGATCTGCTTTACAGAGTGACTCTTTATTGCTTGTAACTAGGACCTTCTATAACTCGTTCCTGCCACTTCCATAGCCCTGGACCCAGATAACATTGTGGGGCTTATTCATAAAAGTGAGAATCCGGCTGCTGAAGCAAATTCTCATCATTCCAGGTTGCTTTCCATAGCTAAAACATGACTTTCTCTGTAGCCTTCTCTTGTGTAGTGTGGCAAAGTCATTTGGACAGTGGCTGCCCTGCCATCAAGCCCCTAATTCCCCCACTTCAATCTGGTGAAGTAAAAATGGCAAATGTGACACAATACGCCTTGTCAAATTCAGTGCTAGTTGAATTACTTGTGCACGCGTACATAAAGTGGTGGGTGACTGTCGAAAGCTGTTAAATTAGGTTTAATTTCACCACATCGCAGAGTTTTCTGAATACCCAAATATGGGGAAGTAGAAAATAAGGGGTTTATTCACTTAAGTCCTAATTGTTGTGTAAAGATGTGAATTTGCCAGCTAAAGACAATCGCAATAGATCGTTACTGTCACCAGTGCGTCTTTACAATGAGAATATTGTCGCAGTTGCAACTTTACTATGGAAAATTGACACAGCCGCAACTTTAAATATTGTCGCGGTCACGACTTTGCAAGGGGGAAATTGTTGCAGTCCAACTATGGTAATCCACTGTTTTAGAATTTGACAGTCTAATTTGCACCTAAGTGAAAAACCCCCTTAATATGGATCCACATCTTTACGCAACTATTCAGCCTTTCCTGAATCATCCCCTATAGGCTATAAGCAATGAACTTGCTATGACGCCTTTTGATTAAGTGCTAAATGAGCATGAAACTTGTAAGGCGTTTCTGTTTTCCACTTTGCTGTTTTTCTGCATGAAGATTTTAATGGAACAATAAAGTAGATTATTTTGTTCGCTTCTAGCTAAAGTTTAATGCTGGTTTTAATCATTAAGTGAATTAAGAAAGAATTTTAGCAACATATTTTTTAAAATCTTCTGATTGGTTTTGCAAATATTTCAGTTATTACAGAACTATACCTTTTATACAAGTGCCGCAACAGCAAGACCTATTTGAGAGAGCATGAATGTTTTTATCTTTACTCCCTAATTATCTACAACATAATTCATCCTCAGCCATATGCTGTTTCTCAGTAGGTTAGAGAAGCATTAAATATAAATGAGTTAACTGTAATACTTAAAGGTTAACTATAAAGGCATAACAATGTAATATTACATACCAAATGAGCAGGGGACCTTTTGGCCAACACTAAATTTAGTGACCATAGCAACAAATGCAAAAACTGGGTAATATAACACACCAAATTATTTTACCCAGACTCTGTCAGCTATTCTTTGAATTACTTGCATATATAAATCCACACATAGTGCAAATGAGTAGGATTAAACATGTAATGACAAGCACTTTGCAAGTTGGAGCATTTTACACATTGACAAGACTGCAACTGCACTATGGGAGATTAGAGAGAGAAATTTACTAGTGACAAGGTAAGTTTGGATCATTGGGAGGATCGTTCCCCTGAGCACCTGATATGTTGGATTGATTTCTAGAGGATCGTGGGCTGTTACACTGTACGTAAGGAGAAGGTTTGAGACAGCTGTTATTTTTTTTATAACATTATACCCTGTATATTATTCTAGATACTAGACTCACTTCCATAATTGATTTAAAGATAAAAATTCAGCATTCCTTGACCTTTCTAGATGTTGTGTAGTCATAGTTGTAGACCTCCTTGAAAACATACAATATAGCATATAATATACCTCTTTTTTATTGCATAAGGATTTTACAAATTGCAGAGGAGTAACTTGTCCATATGAATGCCATATAATGGCTCAAGGACGAAGGCTGAGTTATGCAGAGAATAGGGCTCCTTTGTTGGCTGGTAATATCCATATGAGTTAAAGGAGAAAGGGTAGAATACTTTACAAAATGTAGTTTACTTAATTGCTCACCCATATCATTCTAATATTGTTTTTATTTTGCCTTAATCATCTACTTATTTTCTTACTTCATGTTGCTATTATTGGAGTGTTGGCTAGCACTCTGGGAGCTCAATTTTCCCACCTACCTGCATTGTTTTTGGAATTATCAAGTTTAGTTGTGTAACTGACTGTGGCTAAGTCATTACTAAATACTTTCTGTGTAATATCAGCATTATCATACTTCTTTTTTCACTCACTCCCAGGTATTGCCAGGCTTGTTTATCTCCTACAATCTCAGTACTTTTGGAGTCGTATAGCAGCTGCTTTTTGCTTTACTGCTTCAGACACTTGAAGGGGGTTATTCACTAAGGTGCGAATTAGATTGTTGAATTCTCAAACAGCGGATTCCCATAGCAGGACCACAACAATTTCCCCATTATAAAGTCTTGACTGCAACAATTTTTAAAGTTGCGACTGTGACAGTTTTTCATAGTAAAGTTGCAACTGAGACAAAATTCTCATTATAAAGATGCAACTGCCACAGTAGCACTCTATTGTGACTGTCTTAAGCTGGCGACTTCACTCCTTTATGCAACAATTCACACTTTAGTGAATAACCCCCATAGTCTTCCCAGCTGTTTGTAGTAAATATGCTGCTCAGCTGGCGTGCACTAGCGACTGCTTTTCTCTTGATTTTGGCTTCTTCCACTTCCCGTTGGATTTAAGCAACTAGGTTTCCCAACATCCCCAACCCTGCTATACCATTGGCCAAGTGGGTGGTGGACCTTAAAGTACAACTTCCAGCTTTCAAAAGTGCCTTACAGTCTTTGCATTTTCCCAGCCCCATTGCTTCAATGATGCTTTATGAGCAACTCATGAAGTGGTGAGATCTGATGTTAAAATGAGCCATTTCAATTGTAGTGTAGGCTGAAGTATCTGTGTATCTTATCATCTTATCCTTAATAATTACAAAATAGTGGTATATTATGATTGATATATGTATATTTGTATATGTGTTATATATTCAGTGATATCGCAATACTCATCTTTTTTTTTTTTTTTGCATCTTTGGACTAACATAACCACTCTATCCTAACACACACACACACACACACACACACACACACACACACTGTATATACACAGGATAAACTGTTCCTTATGTATATACAGATAAGAAAACAGCCCATTGAAGCTAGGAATGTATCTTCAGCATCTTTCCTATTTATTTTCATAATGTTAAAAACGTTTTTCTGTTGCTTCCATCACCTGCTAGAATTATGGTTGTATGCGTCTTAATTACAATTCAACCTTATTCATCCAAAATGTCTGCTTTGTGCTGAAGAGAATTGTGAATGTGTGTATAGGTCCTGCTTACAGACCATACATACCATTTTCCTCCTTCACAGCTGCCTTTCCCCCCCCATGCCTTTAAATATTTATGTATTTAATCAGCTTTCGTCAGGTGCTTTGAGTGTTTTTTTTTTTTTTTCCTTTTCAGCCTATGCATTCACCCCTTAATGCTATCTACTTACAATTCAGAAAATGTATACTGTCCTCTTTTTATACTTTACTTTATATAAAAGATAATTTAAAAAAGGGATGTTACAGGAGTTCCTTGATCAATAAGCTATGTAGATGTGCTTCTTTATAACCCAGCTTTTAAGAATGGATCCAGTAGTTTGGCTGCTGTAGACTAATGCTGTTAATGATCTTATGACATTACAATACCGTGACAGTTATTTGCATTATTTTGTGTGTATATTTCCAGAGTAGCTGTACGTAGTAAACTCAGTGAGATGTGAAGTTACCCTCAACCATTATTAAATATTTCAAATAAAGGTCAGATTTATGGAACACATATTTTATTTTCATTTGTTTGAAATGCCAGCTTTTGAATCCAATTCATTACATGATACTCAGCACAATGTGGCTGGCTTTACAAAGGTTTAATTTTAATGAGTTGGTAATGACTTTGCTTAGCCGCAGTTAGACAGCTATTTGAATCATGCAGAGCTCTTTATATTTACCAGGAAGTTTAATGTAGTGGGTGTAAAATCTGCTTGAAAAGATGACCTCAGTTTAGTTTAAAAGAACCACTTATCTTACCCTGAACTTCACTCTGCTCAGATTGTGGTTGTGCGCATCTGTATCTCCAGTTTGATAATGTGATTTGTAATATTTGTGAATATTCACTGTTGCTGTTTTTAAGTGCAAAAGTGGGGACTGAACTATTTTGTTCACTTTAGCAAACCAAAGCATTTTTTTGTTTCCTTAACCAAATCTAATCCTGTTTAAAATAAGAATTTATAGGCATCATCCCAACAGTTGATAGCCAAAACAGCTACTTATTCTGCAAAGGGGAGAGTGACTACAATGATTATTTTTTTAACCAAATGTATGTATGTTTGAAAAATGGATGTATTTTGGTAAGGAATATCAAGGTGGTTTTATGCATTTATTTTGTGTTGGAAAAGTTAAATACATCTTTACTGCTTGCATAGGGGAATGTATGTTTTACACACAGGTTTATTTATCTAATATAAATTCTATATTAGCTTTCTGCAAGGGTAATGTCACCTTGAGAGACTGTCCCTGTACATTGTCACCATGGTGATTCTCAAAATAGCTTTAGGGTATTTGAGAGTATTGCAGGCTTTTAATTTAAATGGAAATTGTGCCAGATCTTTAAGATGGCACAACTGACACCAAAACACATTAAAGATTATGTATGATGACTAAATTTGTAAAGCTTCTCTCCCAAGAACAGCAGAGGGATTGAATGATCTCTTTAAGATACTGCTGGTCCCTTTGAGAGTAGTAAAGGCTCCAAAAAATCTTTGGAGTGGATGGTCCCAACATTTTATTTTCACATACTTACAAAGACTTAGCCCACTGAGCTTAGGTGATGCACCTATTTATAAAGTGTAATCAACGATTAGACCATGTGTCATAGTTTGTGATATAGTTTTGGTGTTTTATATATTTGCAGATTTATCTGTAGAGACAAGTATAATACAGGGGATATCTTTTATTGGATAACTGAATAGATGGTAAATACAAGCTTTCCTCACTACTTAGTTCTCTTCTGTATAACTGGGGTATGCTGGGAAGTCTGTACAACTGGGGTATGCTGGGAAGTCTGTACAACTAAGGCATACTGGGTAATCTGTAGAGACAAGTATAATACAGGTGATTCCTTTTATTGGGTAACTGAATAGATGGTAAATGCAAGCTTCCCACACTACTTAGCTCTCTTCTTCAGGCATGGTATGGAACATAAAATTAAAGAATAACAAAAATAATACAAAAACTGGTACAATACGATATATTTTATTTACAGTAAAATGTTCCGTATCAATGTGTTACTCTTTATATTTATGTTTCATACCATGCCTGACATATAGACCTAAGTAGTGTGTAAAGCTTGCATTTACCATCTAATCAGTTACCCAATAAAAGGTGTTGCCTTTGTTCGACTTGTCTCTGCTTATACCTATGACTAACATGGCGCCGCACTCTACTGCTTCTGATTTATCTGTGTAACTCTAGGGCCCATTAGAGTTTTTTCAACCCCTTTCTTAATTTGTCTTTATCACTATTACATTTATGTAGGACTTACTAGATACTCCTAAATTGTTCAAGTACAGTAATAGCTCCTTTCATAACATCCTAGGCCTCTGCTAAAGCTCGTTTACTAGCTGAATTTTTATTTGTAATATCATTTTTATTGATTTTTATATGGACAACATTGTGCAAACGGCAGAATGAACAACACAAAAACCATAGCTTCTGTATTACATAGAGGAAAAAAAGCATAATTATAGGGTCACAACTGAGGACAGGTACACATGAGAATAAGGGATAGAGAATAAGGGCAAATGTCAATAAACCATTGTCGATCTAGATGTAGATTAAATAAAAGTAGGAAGATATTCTCAGTGTCAGTTACTCTTTAATCTGTGGCTGCAGTTTGTATGTAGCATTTATACTCACTTTAGTATAAATATGCTAAACATGTGCTAAAGTAGAGATTCTAGGGTTTTCCTTCCAAGGAGAATGCTGCCAGCAATCAGGAAAATGCTGAATAATTGGGTTCAAAGGTCTTTCAGTTATTCTCTGATAAATACCTATTAAGATTCCTTGGGGTGCGAATTGCATATCACTAAACAATAGGTTCTTACTGTTGACCTAGCCCCTCAGTATGTTGAAAATCTCCAGGAGTTAGAGAAGGTCCCGGGATATATTTTGGCCAAATTTGCTGGCGAGATGGTTGTGTGTTGAGATGCAGTCTTATCTTATTTCCATTGAAGAATCTTTTAACTTTTCTAGAAAAATTGTTTGGGGAGACTAAATTCCTGATGTATATAGTGTATACACGAGCTAAGGAAAAACAAATTGATGTCTGAGAGTTTTAATTCCTTGTCTGGGTTTTTTTTTTTTTTTACACGAAGGGAAGAAAATTGTGTTGGGAATAACTGAGCTGTGTTTCTTAACCCAAACTTTCACTTTTAAGATGAGGACTATCCAGAACATTGCAATTTTCTAAACTTTGTAGCATGTGGGAACAACTTTTCACTTTATATTAACTGGTAATCTGTAAAAGCAATATAGCTTTGCCTTGCCATTCAGTTGTGTAAACCTTATTGACTGACCTGCCTTTATCCGCTCCTCTTTTTAAGTATTTAATCACTTTTTTTTCTCCCACCAATTATTTTTCTCTTGTAACTTATGTCTCTTTTACACAGCTGTTATCTTTATTGCTTATTATCACTGTTTATATAGTGCCACCATCTTCTATGGTGCTATACATAGAAATTGGTGGATTGCACATAGTTTACAGACTTTGCCACAGCAGAGTACACTGTAAAAATTGTTGAATAGTATTAACATTTACTGCTACAAAGTTAGTACAGGAAAGGGGCAATCATTAAAATGTTTTAGAAACAATATATGTCACTTACTAAAACTTCTAGAATATTCATATATGTAGAGAGAAAGATAAAGAACATGTCCCACTGGAAGGCCTGGGATCATCATGGGGACTTACCTGTAGCCATCCAGGGGAAGATTATAAACATCGTGGGGACTTACCTGTAGCCATCCAGGGGAAGAATATAAACATTGTGGGATAATACCTGTAGCCATCCAGGGGAAGAATATAAACATCGTGGGGACTTACCTGTAGCCATCCA
>WMED01017086.1:0-13108 GCA_019650415.1 Pipa parva | reverse complement strand
GCCATGAATCGTGATACGAATCGAATCGTTGTTAAAATGAATCGTTACACCCCTAATAGGCAACGTATTGTTTTATAGTGTAATCAGGCTTATAACAGTAGCAGTGGTGTAGTATAGACTTCCACATGAACAGGCATCATCTTTACATGGATCTGTTTAAAGGAGACAATAATTGCTATGATTAAGCGCCCTAAGCGTGAAACGCGTTGGGGGGGCCCTTTTTTCCGTTTTTATCACCCATTGGACCTAATATGGATCCTGTTTTAAACGCTATTTGAAATAAAAAATTTTTGCTTTTAACATTGGGTGTGCTGGAACCTTTTTGGCTTTTGGACTATTTTTGTGGGCATTATCCAGAGCACCCCATGATTCTCCACACAAGCCTTACCAGGTATGCACACTTAAAGGGATTGAGTGTACCAACCTCCTTTTCCTTAAAGGAGACGATGCCAGCAAAACTGTTGTTACAAGATCTGCTTCTACATTAATTATGTTAAAATAACAATCTTTTCTGAATATGGGAAGTTGGAGAATTATTGCAAACTCACACATTAATCTATCTCTCTCTATATATATATTTACAAACATATTTTTCTACCCCTTATCAAAATTAATGCATGAAAAATTAGTTCTTCCTTTTTTTTACTCTCTCTCTTTACAGAGCCGCTATGTCTACATAATCTTTCATCTCGCAAAAATCCACCTGTACGGCTCCTCTTCTCTAACAAATCTTTAGAAGGCTCCTTCTTGGATGTATTTACAGGAGAAGTAAATAAATCCCATTTAACCCTGATTTCTTTGCTCTAATTTTTGGCCCTTTCTCTGATTGTTTTTGAAAGGACAATGAACTCCAACAAACTAAAAAAAAAATGCCTAAAAAATGCTATGTATTCAATATGTGCTTACAAAATTGAAAAATTGGGTCTATAATGTATGATATTTAGCTATCAAGCTTTAAAAATGGGACTTTCTGGGGCACGTCCAGAATGTGTTATCTAAAGTTTCATAGAAGACAATGACACCAGTGGGGTTTCCATTTACAGGAGTTTCCTTAGTTGTGATTAGATACTCCAGCTGACTGATCATCTTGACTTGGCTACAATTATATGTCTACACTGCTTTATAATAAACCAATTTACTATTTTTTGCAGGGTGCACTGGAAAACTCCCTCCTTTTCTATGGATATTATGATAAAATGACCCTTTATGGCTCCTATTTTGACATTCGTTTGGCATACTTGCTTACGCCCCTTATTTTTCTGCTGTTATGTAGTTTATATCTACTGCGGAGGTAAGCAATATAATGTCTTCCAACACTAGTTGTAATAACAATACAGTAACACCGTATTCCAACCACAGCCTTAACTGTGACAGTAGCAGCCTTTATCTGGTGAATTCGCACCTATACGCAACAATTCGGACTTTAGTGAATAACCCCCTTATCAGTTTAAAATTTTTAAATTTGGGTTTTTCTATGTGACAAATGCTTCTCATATTCCCAATTATGGAGATGAAGATACCATGCACACGCAGCTGTGCTGCAACCCTTGATTGGGTAAAGGTGGAAACACCATGTTTCGGGCATCCTGCCCTTTATCACACTTGACGCTCGAAACATGTAGTGTTTACGCCTTTACCCAATAAATGGTTGCAGCACAGCTGCATGTGCATGGTTTCTTCATCTCCATAATTGTGTATATATTTTTGGGAGACTGCATGCTCCTCCAACAAAAAAACCTGTGCTTTATTAAGAACTACATGGCTCATCTCAGACCCAGGAAGAACCTGTACAATATAAGAAATGCTTCTCATAATCCAAAACTTTCATGACCAAATCTTGCCACTTGAAAATTCTATGGGTGAAATTTACTAAACTCGAAAAGGCCAATTTCGCCTTTGCGAGTTTATTCCCTGTAAATCGAATTTTTCAATCAGATTTTTCGATGGGAATGTAGCCATACTTTTTACATTAGTGTTTTGGCTACTTTTTCATCGAAAAATCTGATCAAAAAGTTTAAATCGGTAAAAATCAATCAAAATCTATCAATCAATATTTACCAATCGAACAGCGAGATTTACAGGAGATAAACTCGAAAAGGTAAAATCGGTCTTTTCGAGTTTAGTAAATTCCGCCCATAGTATGTCTTAGTCTGCACCATCCACAGATCCTGGTCATGCTTGAATAACAGAACTTATGACATTTTACACTTCATTTCTAAATACAGGATAAATTTCTTTACTTTTTGTTCCCAATACAATTAGGATGTGCCCAGCAAATGTTATCCTGTTCCCTACTCCTTAATCATAAAATACATTTTTACAATTTTTAAAGTAATAGTGGCATATGCCCTAGGCCAGGGGTTGTCAAAGTGAGGCTCACGAGGCACATGCAGCTCTTTACCCACCTTTTTGTGGTTCGGAGTGCATCTCACTGGCTCCACCCATGATCTCCGATGCCTCTTCTGATTGGCTGTCAGCAGGTCATGTGATCTCTCCTCCCCCTTTGCAGATCAGAACAAAAACTCACCGGTGGAGTTGGGAGCAAAATGGCTTCCTCCTCTACAAACTTTGCCGACCCCTGCCCCAGGCCCCCAATTTTAAACAATTCTTCTATATATTTTCACCATCAAATCCTTTTTATCCCACAAAAATGGACCATCTGATTCACAAACATCTATGATTTCCAAATACTGGATTTTTGGTTTTGCTGGTTTTATTAATGTCTAACTTACACATTCTTATATTACTATGATAAACTTCTTTATACAGTTGTGTCTGTCTGTCTGATTAGCACAGTACATGTACTGACTTTGAAGCGAGTACGCAGCCGAGATTACAGGACACGTATAAGCACGAAAATTTTTTCAGGCTGGGATTTTTGTCTACGAGGCGCAGGAACCCCAGTCATAAAACAGCAGATCCTGAGCAATGAGATCAAGGTGGGCAACAAAGTGTTTAAAACTTTATAAGTTTTACTTTAGGTAAAATGAAACACAGTAGCAAATAAATAAATTCAGTCAGTCTGTAAGTGAAATCAGTGCATCACCCATAAATTTCTCTCTTTATACAGTATTCAATAACTTTATTGACTTCGCAGTAAAGAAATAAAGCACTTGTATTAAGCTTCAATGGATTCTAAACTTCATCTGCACCATCCTAGGAAAGTAGAGATTCCATGACAAACCTTTACTCTATCTCTATGAGTTTTTGTGGAAAGTCAGTTCTAAGTTGCTTCTCTTCTAAAGTAAATGCATTAATTCTCCAACTTTTCTGTACAGCCAAAATCACATGATCACATAGATATGCAGGCACCTGTTGGCTGCCCTTTCTTTACTTGAGGAAGAAAGTCATGGGCTTCTACCTAGCATTCTTAACTTAGTCTGATGTGATTGAAACATCTGCACTTGATTCTAAAAAAATAGAACACTGTGCTTAGAACACCATTACTTACCATACTGAGCTAAAACATGGTGGTAGTATACTCTAGCATATCCCTGAAAGGTGCACAAGCACCCCTCTACTTCTGATGCCAATATATTCAAGCCTTTAGTGTCCTTTCAAGCTACCCATTCCATTACTTAATCCAACTTTTCCAAGTTTCACTATTTCATTTTGATGGATGGCTTCCCAAAATGGGTGAAATACATCAGTGCAAATTGTCCTGAACATCCATATTTTTGCCAGGGGAACCAACCAAGATCCAGGCGGTGCCCCAGATGCAGGGAGTTGGGAGGATTGACCCATTGTCATGATGCAATCAACAGCCAAACAAACACATAATGGGAGTAATTCAGCAATTACCACTCGAGTGGTCTCGCCGAGACTGGAATCCCTTTAAAGCGTTTGCTGATGTCCACGTGCAGGACATCAGCAAGCGCATAACAGCATATGCGAAGTAATGCGAAGGATCTGGAGCTCACTTCACACATTGCTGATTTACCCCATAGACAGGTGGCAAGTTTTGGCAGTGCTGAATAGGGTATAAAAAGTATAGTCTAAGTCAGGGTTAGATAAAATTTGATGTGTCTCCCTTCTGCCTTGATTGACAAATGAAAAAAAGAAAGAATAAAGGTTATTTATCAATGTAATTTTAATTTATATATTATTTTATTTTTGTTATAATTTTCTTCTGTTTGTTGTATTCTGATGTTGTAACAGGTAAAATTAAAAAAAAAAAAAAAAAAAAAAGATTAAAACTTTTAAAAGTTTCTAAGCTGTTATGTTTTGTGGTTCCAGACTACTTTTCTTTAGTGGAATAGAAGAGATTCAGATAGTCAGTGAGTAACAGGGTTAAGGCAGGAAACATCTTTTAAAAGCTGCAATGACAGACAGCTGTAAGGTTAATCAACTAGAAAATTTGTGAACGTACCAGAGGTTTGAACCTCAGCAAGATTCAAATTTGCAAACCAGCTGAACTGTAAAAACTTGTGTTGATATGTTTCATCACGGAATGGTCCATTCTCCAAAATTGCTTTTAGGATTTTCTCTTTCAAGGCTAAATTATCAGCTGTCCAAAAACATATAATCATTACACCCCTTTCAGAATTTTTGTTGGTGCAAACTCATTTTGGTGTGACATGAAGCCTTGAAATAAAAAGATGAAAAAAATCTTCAATAAAAGCTAAAAAGTTTACTTAGGAAATGTAGCATTGAAATACCACTTTTTAGGGACAGTCCCCTGTCTCCTTTAATATGCTATGTTTGATAACTAACCTGATGAGATTCTTTTCATATTTTTATGCATCTCTTTGCAAGATCTTGTAGCTGTCTTGCATATGAATTGTTTTCTCTTTTTCCATATGGAGAGTGCTTTTACAAAGGTTGAACCCTGATTTCTTTTTCACAACTTTAGCTAATTTGTCACAGACACATTTTTTTATAATTATTGTGAAAACAGATATATTTTTTTTTTGACTAGTTTAGTTGCAAAATCAACACAGACAACATAGACAATAAAGTCAGTTAGCTTTGACTATCAGATGTAAGTTTAATGGGGTTATTCACTAAGGTGCGAATTCGACTGTCGAATTCTCAATCACCGGATTCCCATAGCAAATCCACGACAATTTCCCCATTGTAAAGTCACGACAACTTTTTAAAGTTAAGATTGCGACAATTTTCCCATGATAAAATCGTGACTGCGACAATATTCTCATTATAAAGACACAACTGCGACAGTAGCAGCCTATTGCAACTGTCTTTATCTGGCAAATTCACACCTAAATGCAGCAATTCGGACTTTAGTGAATAATGTCTAGGGCAGTGGTCTGCAAAGTGAGGCTCTTTAGCCACCTTGTTGTGGCTTGGAGCGCGATGCCGAAGCCACGCCCAAGCCCCTTCCACGACCGCCGACGGCTCTTCTGATTAACTGTCGGTGGTCATGGGGTCGGGAGAGGGCACACCTCCCTCCTCAGTCATCAGAAGATAGTTATCACTGCTGGAGGAGGGAGTGAAAAGGCTACCTCCCAAAACAAGTTTGCCGACCCCTGGTCTAGGGTATTGAATGTACATTTGCATGTTAGTCAGTGACTTTTGTCTGGTTATCTTATGTTGTCTGAATTCCTTTCAGTCTCACCTTGAGGAGGAGCTTTGGTTTCAAAATACTGCAGGAAAGGCTTTTAGAAAAAGGCTGTGTGTCTATATAATACGTGTATTGCTAAACTGTGTAATCTTAGCAATGATGTGTGGAGCGTTCTATTGCATTCACCTGGCAACTGGAATTTCTCAGGACTCACAAGAGGTGAGGTAAAATGAATTAAAAATGCCAATTGTTTATACATATCTTTGATGGGTCTTTGACTTTTTTCTTTTTTTTACTTTCAATACATTTTTAGTATTCAATCAACCCTGTCCTTAGCTTGATGATACAGTACCTAGTCCCCATTTCTATGTCTCTTGTACATCTAATTCTCCCACCAATCTTCACGCTGTTAATAAGATTTGAAGAGCAGTCACCGAGCACAGAAATCAATCTTACTCTGATCAGGTAAGGAGCTGTATCCTCTGGGTCTACCTTGTTCTTTCCTTGCCTTTCACACTCACTTGTTATATTTATTATTCACCAATTCCAGCTGCTCGACATCTCTTTTATATAGTTTTATGATTTGCAATATACAGTATATCTGAATACATACATAGCTGCTAGTGCTCTCCAACTCCTCCCCTCCATAGCTGCTAGTGCTCTCCAACTCCTCCCCTCCATAGCTGCTAGTGCTCTCCAACTCCTCCTCTCCATAGCTGCTAGTACTCTCTAAATCCTCCTCTCCATAGCTGCTAGTGCTCTCCAACTCCTCCTCTCCATAGCTGCTAGTACTCTCTAAATCCTCCTCTCCATAGCTGCTAGTACTCTCCAAATCCTTCTCTTTATGTCTGCCAGTGAACTCTAAGGACTCTATTCTGTCACTGACATTTAACCCATCTTTTATCACCTGAAATGTGAAATGTTTTATCTCTCTAATATTGTGTGTATAATATGAAGGGTTGTTATTAAAAGGTAGTAATCTGACAAAGCACTTAGTAGATTAGGGATTTTACTAACTAAAGATAGGCCATTTAAAGTATAAAAGGCTAAATCAGTTCTGATTTAAAAAGAAACAGTATTGTGTAGTACCAAAAATCAATACTAAGTATATCAAGCCTGACTGACTAAGATATATTGTTTATTTTTCATATATATCTAATGTACTCAGTCCAATTTCACTTACTTCTTGTGCATGGTCTTTATGGATGGTAGAGGGGGTTTGGGTGATCTCTTCCAGAGTGTATTGACCGGATTGCTTTAAGCAAGGAGAGCAGAGTGCTAGGGGTCCTTTGTGAGCATGGCAAATTTGTTTTTTGCTGGTCAATATGAATGTCATTTATGTGTCTTAGAATTTTCAGGATTTGAATGATTCTGTGGTTATGCTCTCTTGAAATTTTCATCATATTGTGCCCCTTTCCTAAACTAGATGTGTGTTCCTCAAGCTTGGCACTCTTGTGATTTTCCTCATCTCTCTGGGGCAGAAAATCCTGTGCTTAGATAGTTCAGAATTATCTTGCAAGACCTGTGACTACAACACAAACTTCCAGGTGACCCCACATTTACTTTGTAATACTAGTCCATGTTCATCACAATTAATTAGTGGATGACTACCATATATTAATCAACAGATGTTTACATGGAATATTTGTTATAATGTTTGTAAGAGATAGTAAGTTCAACAACAGAATCAAATGGAATGTAAACTTAACAACACAGTTATTACATATTACTTATAAAGTTGTGGCATTCAATACCCCCAATGTAATATCAAAGATTTGCTCCAATTCCTATACTGGTCTTCATTCTCCCTGAGATAATTATATTGGTTAACTTGTTTCTGTGATATTTATCACATAGTTCAATTATACAAAGCAGCGCTACAAATTATGTTAGTTAAACTTATTAGGCATGCACAAGTATAACACTAGCTTTGTGGCCCTTGTCAAAGGGTAATGGATTAATTTTTCTCCTCACAGTGCTGGGAGACATCAGTGGGGCAGGAATTCTATAAACTGTCCATGTTTCACTTTCTTAAGATGGTGATGGAGTTTCTACTGTTACAACTGCCCCTGAGGTATATTCACTTCATTACATCAATTCAATTATATTTAATTTATTACATAATAACATGTGATGTAGAGTGATTATAAACTATTACAGAATCATCAACACACACTGTAATCACTTCCACAACTGCATAGCTGTAAACTGTCAGCATTCTAATTACTTTAGCTTCAGCTATTTATAAACACTTACTGGCTATAAAATATAAAAAGCTAGCAGTAGTAGAAATAATATCAGCACGTAATTAAAATGTTATTATTGTGGGATTTACATCTGTAAATTTCCATCATATGAACTTGAATTCAATCAGGGCTTCCCAGCTGCAAGCTCTGTCATACGCGTAGTTTAAAAATACTTGTAGTTTAAATGTAAATTGAGTTTCATTCACAAAATATTAAATGCAAAGAATTATTTTATACATACGAATTTAGGGCGTGGTAATGCTTTTTGAAGTCATGAATCAATTAATGATGTTACCCAAACACATGCTAGTATTACTTGCTTTTACCATCATATCCCAACTTCCTCTTGTATACACATTCACCGTCAATTCCCCACTGAATTTTTTCCCCTCTTAGATTTCTGGTTCCCCCATCTCAGGGGTGGGTGATCCACTGGCTAAGCTATGACCAGTTCCAGCTTCCCCAGCATGTACTGGACATGGTGTATGGACAGACCCTGGTGTGGGGTGGCCTGTTTTATGCCCCACTTCTTCCACTTCTCAACTTATTCTTCATCTTCATCACCTTTTATGTTAAAAAGGTAAGAGCGAAATGAAGGGCTTTAAATTGTAGATTTCATATTGGGATTTTGTTTTAGCATTCATTTATTCATGGAGGAGATATTTGATTAAATTCAGCAAAGCAAAGCTTTAGATGCAAATGATGTACATTTCCATTCTCTTTCCAGTTCTCTCTGTACCATATATGTGATGCTCCACGGATATCATTCAGAGAGTCTAGCTCCAGAATCCTTTTTCATTTTGTGTTGCTCCTCGGTCTGACAACAGTTTTCTTCCCTTGGCTTTATATGTTGACAAGGTGAGAGGTGCAGTTGACACAACAGTCTTGTGGACATGAAAAGGGGAGATACAATGAGAAAGTATTGAAAAAAAAAAGATAGAGGCATAATGATAGAAGTGTGATAAAAGTAAGATACTGTCATTGTTACTTTTAAATAAAGTGGCAGCCAACAATGCAGTCATGCAACCAGTATGTATCATGGCACAGTAACATCGTAAAGGTAACATAATTGGGCAACAACTGTTACTACAACTTACTATAATGACTTTGTTATAAATATGCCTAAAGTAAGGATTGGCTAGGAGAACATATGAAATCAGGCTCAGAATAAAAAGACAACCTTGTAAAAGCAAAAGATGGGGTATTGTCAGTATAAAATGGAGTTGTATATTGAATGTGTAGGCTGAGGGACATATACACAGAGTGCTGCGAAATTCCTAGCACTGGTGAAGGCCAGATATTTCTAAGACTATAAAGAATATAACATTTCCAGCAAACAGGAGGTCTTGGATAATAGCATGGTGAATATAGTGGAAGGTAATACTTGTACAGAGGTGTGTTAGTCTATGTATATTAAATATTATTCTTGTTTTACTATGACAGAATAACCCTGCTTGATATTTGACATTGGATTTTAGAGTTCAGAGAGGCTGATTTTGCCTTTCCAAGTTTATTCCCGAGAAATTTCGGCAGATTCTCGCGGTAAATATTGCGAGATTTTTTCAATCGATATTTACATACATAAACTTTTCAATCAAATTTTTCATTGGAAAGGCAGCCATACTTAATACATTAGTAGCATGGTTACCTTTCCATTGAAAAATTCGATCAAAAACTTTGTCGGTAAATATTGATTGAAAAAAATCTTGCGATATTTACAGTGAGAAACTGCCGAGATCTCACGGGAATAAACTCGGAAAGGTGAAATAGTCCTTTTCCGTGTTCATTAAATTTCACCCTAAAGTGATAATTCACACTTTTGAGTTGTTTTGGGAATTTTACATTTCTTTATATTTTGCAGTGGTAAAGTCAGCTCCCTGCCTACTCCCTGACTGACAGATATCTTTGTGTTTGGATTAGTCACAGTGTTCTTCTTAGTGTCACCTTCACATAGCACACATGTTTGGCATTACAATGCTCTGTTTTGTACGTAATTAGTGATGCCCAACCAGCTTGTCAGGGGAAATTGGAAGTTGTAGATCAACATGCGCTATAGGGATGCAAGTTAGGTAACTCTGCTCTAATGTAATGACAAAAGCAAGATGCAAAAATCAAGGTGAGGGATCTTACCTCTTTACTATGTGTTGGATGGCGCCCCACCAGTCTTAAAACAAATGTAGACATAGGTATTGCCAAAGGTAATGAATTATTTTAAACTAATTTTACTTCTGCCAGTGCTCGGCCATCTCCATCCTGTGGATTATTTACTGACCACAACACATCATGGGAACTCATTCAGAATAGCACAAGGTCAGCCCTGCCATCAGCAGTACACTTTGTCCTGGATTACTTCACATTGGAAATTTGTGGATACCTTGGGCTGTTTCTGCTAAGGTAAAAGCACTCTTTAATTTAAAATGGCAACACCAATCCAAAATGTAGAATTCCAAAGTGCAACATTAAAACACAGACTAGCATTTTTCCAACACAAGGAGAACTGTACAGCACTGGGTGTTTCTGTGGATTGAACCAACATACAAAAATCCATGTTTATCAGTTTTAGAGCCAAACAGACTCTGTAAAAATTCACGATATATTGCACTTGATTTTGTCAAGGTGTCCAAGTTCAACAGAACTTGTCTGACTGCTATTCATTATCCTGCAGAATAGAAAACTTAAAACCTTTTTAAAAAGGACAGCAGCTATGGTAAGATAATTTCTAATTGTTTGATATATCCTCTTCAAACAGCTATATGCTGTAACCTGAAAAAAGGAATATATCATTATATCATGGGCCAATAAACCTAAAACACAAA
Organism: Pipa parva; assembly: GCA_019650415.1. Taxonomy (NCBI): domain Eukaryota; kingdom Metazoa; phylum Chordata; class Amphibia; order Anura; family Pipidae; genus Pipa; species Pipa parva. Next base: position 2,525 of record WMED01017086.1, on the reverse strand, counting down.
CATTATATTTAAAAGTCACAAATACATATGTGCATGGTGGATTACCTTTCTATTCTGATGTGTATAAGATAATAGCAAGTAATATAGACATGTAGATAGCTTAAACTGATGCTAGCAAAATTTACTTTCACATACTTGAAGATCTTTTAAAGGAGAATTATATCTCCTTTCTCTTGGTGCTGATATTTAAGGGGGGAAATACTTACCGATAGGGTTTTTATGCTCCTGCAAATTTAGCAAGCACAGTAGCAAAATTCTGATGTCAAACTGCTATTGTGTGTAACTGCTCAATTGTATGAAATCACACAGGAACAGGAAGTAAAAAGGATCACATCTCTGTGAAGAGCCAAAGAATTCAGCTTCTTATAGAGAAGCAGGAGGCAGTGATAGAGCATAAAAACCTTATCTAACCCTTCTGCCTCAGCCTATAACAAAGCCTGATTCTCCCTCAACTGACTTACTAGATAATATCTAACTTTGTTTGTTTAGAAAAATTCTTAATTTCACTGATATTTTATCCTATTCATACAAAACATAGAAGTAAATTCTGACTCATGGGCGAAATTTATTAAAGGCGAATTTTGACATTTCGATCAAATTTCAAAAAAATTCGATCGAAATTTCAAAATTCGCCTTTAATAAATTTAACCCATAGGCTTTTTTTTTTAAACATTGTATTATTGCTTTAATTTAAAGCACAACACAAAACAAATCAGAAAAGATAACATACATACGTAATGTATGACAATGATGACCCTACAGTCCGCGGCCCGAATTCCAAAGTCTGAATGGTTGCATACAAGTGTGAATTCGCCAGCTAAAGACAGTCGCAATAGACTTACTGTCACAGTCACGTCTTTATAATGAGAATATTGTCACAGTCGCGACTACTTTGGAAAATTGTCGCAGTTATAACTTTAAAATTTGTCGCGGTTGCAACTTTACAAGTCGTGACTTTGAAGCGGCCCATGGCAAGCGTGTTGCAAATTTATATGGCGCCAAGGTCAAAAAAGGTTGGGCATCACTGATATATGATAACATACATTCCATGAAATATGCATTAATCAAAGAAAGGGTTGATAGCCTTAATATAGGTGCACACAGATTGCTGTATGTTTTAGTAGCTGCTAATGAAACCATAGGAGGGTTACTATAAGGGTATGGACATTAACAATTACACATTTTCCGAGTCAGTTAACAATATCAGTGATAGATACAGTCTAAACCATACAACAAGATCCAGCCAACCATTCCAAATCCCGTTGAATTCATCAAGGCATGCATTTGCCTCTTATGTCATGCCAAGAAGAAGAGACTTATTGACTTCAGTCTGGCATCATGAAAATGATTGTGAGTGTGAGATCATTCACTGGAAGATAATATGATTTTCACATATTACAACAGTGAAGGATATGATTTTCTAGTAGAGTTCAAGGTCACACAGTATTAACTAACACCCAATATCCCTGGAGCTGGAGAAAATAGTTTAGGGAGGGAAAGATGTGTCTTCATATAATTTGTATCTGTGAGAAAGACCAATTTTGTTTGAGAGGAAAAACAACAAGGGCAGTTAGAGAGGAAACATTTTTTAAATACATTGAAGACAGAGATAAGTCAGATAGGCTTGGTGAAGGATTTTTAGCTGAAGGAGTCCATCTTTGTTAAAACGAGCACTGACATCTTTACCTTCTATTCCAGCCTCCTGCTCACTTCCTATGTTTCCAAGGTCCGCCAATATGAACACATCATAGAGATGCTGAAAGATAATTTAACTAATGTATGTTTTTATCTTATTTGGGGGGGGGGGGGATGAGATGCCACATCAGCTGGACCATTTAATGTGATTCTTTTCTACCATTATATAGCAAATTGAAGATAAACTATTCTTGGTAGAAAGACTGAGAGAAGAGCATAGCCCAGCAGAGCAAGAGAATCCAGAGGTGGAATAGGACTCTTCTGGACCAGTGCAGTCACCTCACCTACATTTTTATGCATCGAGGAACAATCTGCTACTCTACGATATGTAGCATTGCCTTATTTCTGATGTACACTGAAATCCAATGTAAAAATGAATTATTGTAGTATGGGGCAATAATGGACTTTGAATCACTACATCATCCTATTAGATAAAGATATAGTATTTCCGCAAAGTACCTGCAAAGCTCTTGTAATATCTTACCTTAAGATCATTTTATGCATTAAAATATTTCACAAAAATAAGCAGTTAATAAATTACTAACTGCTTTATGCTCACTTAAAAGAGGAACTATAGTTAGATTTAATATATGCAGTACTATACCTTAGTATAGCACAAGTCAGCTTTCCCTCTGTAATCTCCTACATTCCAATTTAATTTATGCAGCTAAAAGGTCAGCACACTGCTTAACCAATAGTAGTCAGACAGCTTTTTCGTCTTGTGCAGAACAGACAGGAGAGGGGGGAGTGAGGGGAGGGAAATGTCAGCTCTCAGGAAAATTAAGGGAATCAAACCGCAAGTATTATTTCTTCCCTAAATGTTTTTTTTT
>WMED01017085.1:0-13108 GCA_019650415.1 Pipa parva | reverse complement strand
GGATTTTGGTAAAGCCATTTTATAGTCTTGTTTAGAGTTAAACAGCAGGGCAGATGAACTACTCAGATTCATTTGGTGAAAAGGTGGGTAAAAGTAACAGGTCTTTTCAGCTGTCCTTGTATGACAAAGTGAGCTTCCCCTCCTTGAAAGACCAGCATCCACCACTGATATAAATATATTACAAACAGATCTTTGGTTTTTGATATGTATCAGCTGAAGTTTAACTTTAAGCTATATAATAAAGTCAGTATACAACTTCATTGATTGCCCTCTGTGTAACTACAGTGCTTAACTGTTCTCATGCAGATATCATTGTCAAAAAGTACTCATCTGATTAACTTACATTACTGCTCTCTTTAAACAAAAAGCAATTTAGGTTCATTTGTCCCAAACAATTTCCATTACAGCACTCTACAATAACATGTCCAATTTTCTAAATTGTATTTTAATTTTTGTCTGTAATTAGAGGACTTGGGTAATTTTCATATAATAGATGCAAATGCACAATTCTCTGTCATTTCCCTCTGGGGTTAGGTGATTTTAAGAAAAAAATACATTTTAATAGTTGTAACTGAAAATGTTTAAAGGGTTTAGCGTAAGGCTACAGCAGACAATATGTTCAGTAAATTGTTGTAGAATGGGGCAGTGACAAGATAAAATGCATACCATTAATCTATATGGTACATCTCCTACTTCACGCATTCTGTAGCAACGAGTAGACCTGAACAAAGTGTGGGCATATGTATTTTGTTGCAGTTATCCGCTTATGACAGTACCTACAGAGATTTGAAGCAGGGGAGAAAAAGTGTCTTTACCATCATCTTGTTTGTTATCCAGCATCAGAATATGAAGCTTATTGCTGAAAGTGAGAATATGGCCATCAAAGTGTATTCACCTCAGGGCACAGTGCTCCAATAATTCTTTACTCCTTATTCACTAAACCGCAATTTCACTTACAGAAGAAGAGTACAGCATCAGACACGATTTTCTGCGTAGTGAGGCATAGTCAGCCGGACAGTAGAAGCTCTGCTGTTAACCCCCTAAATTACCAATTTGATCTGGCTAAGTAAAACCCAGTATGCCTTGCTGAATTCACTACTTTGAGAGACTCTGATGCTTGATGAATAGGGGAATTACCTGTGCACGTGCATGCAAAGTGCTCTATACGTCTACGACCATTGTAAGCATCCAAATTGATAGCAAATTCATCATATCGCTGAGTTTGCCGAATGCCCAAATATTGGAAAGTTTCAAATTAATGTGAGCTAGGACCCTTACACAACTGTCCTTACTTTTATAAATAAACCCCTTTAAACCTTATGCAGAATTTCCCCTTTCCTGCTACAAAGTTCACAATGTAGAGCTTCAACCCAAGTCATATCGGCAATTTGAAGATGATAGCGATGTATGTGCAGCAGTACTCAGAAAGTACATGATTGCTAGTCAAGTCATTGATGATGTAAGGGTAGGGAAGATTCCAAGATGGTAGCTGCGATATTAGAAGGCACGCTTATGGTGCAAATGATTTTTGTCTACTAATATGTAGCAGTTGGTGTTGTTGGGTGATCCTGTTGGGGATAATAGTGTGTTTATGTGGTTTTAGTTCCTCTTTATTGCAATGCATTTTGTGTACTGCCTCTGTTTATGCAAAAGTTTGAAATCACTTAGAAATTATATTGTTCATGAAAAAAATGAATACTTTTTTAAGTCAAGTTATTATTCAATGTCACAAGCAGAGCAACTCCATGACTCCATGAAATCAGTTTTACAGACATTTGATATTCTGCCTGTGAGCCTTTTTTTTTGATATTTTGAGAAAATTTCAGCTTATGACTTCTGCAACTGTTGCCAATGATGCTACTTGTTTGTAGGGCATTTTTCAGCAAACTGAAAGTGGAGCTCTGATACTATGAGATTTTAATGCTAAGGCTGCACCTGGCATTTTTCACAGTTTAATAGTGTTTTGTCACAGTTTTAACCATATGGACTGTGCACTATGATTTCTGCGGTTGGTGAAAGACTTTCATCGTGGATTCAAATACATGTGGCAAAACTGCAACTAAAATGGCAAGTTTAATGTCTGGCAACTGTACAAGTCAGTTCATTAAAGATAGTTCTCTAATTCTCATTTTTCTGTACAGGGGAATCACTTGATGTTGTAAAACAGAGTGATAACTTTTCAGGTTCCAATTAGCATTTATTGTGTTAATTATGACAGGTCAGGTATATATAATTCCTTGTTCAGATAGATGAAAGGTTTTTCCCAGCCCTGCTGGCTGCAGAGTGGCATTCAACTTGGAGATGGAAAAATCATTGGGCATATTTCAGAATTCCAGGGAGGGAGAATAAACTTACCTGTGAGTCCCCCAGGAAAGAAGTGGGAGAGAATTAAGTGCCTCTAGCTTGTAAAGAGCTGTATTGTAGCCGATGTTATAAGGCAGTGATGGCAAACTTTTTTGGCACTGAGTGCCAAAAAGTGCTGACAAAGAGGCTAAGAGAAACCCCACAAAAAGACACCTCCAAATAGAAAGCATGCACACTCAAATATAATTAAGGTGCAAATACATACAAATTTTATTGAACAACAAAAAAGTGACACACTTCAATAAAAACAATTTAAAAGGATAAAAATCCTAAGTAACCCCTTACATACAGGATAAACCCCTAATCACAAATAGCAGCACTTGTACAACAGCAAACACCCTAATAAACATGTATTGCAAGGTTGGCAGTTCACATGGGCGAAATAGTTACCATACAAAAATGAGTACAGGAACGCGTTTCGCTCACTTAAAGGTGACTTCCTCATGCGGCATTTTTTGGGCTTGAGTGCCAAAAAGTGACATCACTCACCAGTGCCTTCCCCCGAAGTGCAGGCGCTTGTGAGTGACATCATCATGCCTGCATCTGAAGAGGAACTCTGCTGCGTCTATCCTATTGGCAAGCTAGTGTTCCTTCAGTGTAGGCCGCAGATCCAACCTGAAAACTGTCAAGCGTGCACTGAAGGACTGCTCGCTCACTGGGGGATCAAGCAATGCAGCGATGGCGAAGGCGCACGCGCCCTCTCTGGCACGCATGCCATAGGTTCGCCATCCCTGTTATTGGGTGTGGTATATATGCATCAGAGAGCTGCAATTGCTTCAGAAAGAGGTAGTGATTGGTAGCTCATAATGTAATATAAGGAAATGCAAGAGAATACCCAGGTTAACAAATTCAAATTTGGGATGCAGCAGATTTGGTAATGTTAAGATAATGCTGACATTACCTGAGTTAATTAGACTGTATAAATATTTTGTTAAAAAACATTTTGTGGTCATTTAGAATCCCTGGTGACCACGTTTCTTGTCTGTTGGAGACCACTTCAACTCCATGTGTAAGAGGTAACCTATCCTTGGGATATGAGCTGGCCTGGGGTCAGGGTAAATGTACACAATGCCACAGACATGAGGGAGGGTGGTTTAAGTGGGATTAAAGGTGAACTAAGCCTCAGCCATCCACCTCCTATGTAAACTAGCATCCAACTATTTTCCTTTAACATGTCTCTTTATTCTCCTGATATAATCTAAAATGTAGGAACAAAGGGCCAGAAACCTCTACTGATTTATTAATTTGGTGCATTTTTTTCCTTCTTAGAATATAAATGATTGAAAAGTGCTGAGGATTTTGTTATTTCTATAGAAATCATAATATATGTATTTACTGGACATGAGTAAAATGTTTGTGGGTTGGTTTATGGGCAATTCCCCAAACCCCCTATGTTCCTTGGTCATTCATAAGTAATAAATACAGAGTTCATTGGTGGTTGTCAAATTTCTTTAAATGTCTTAGATTTGTACAAATTAGTCAGACAACAATGTGTTTTCTAACTTTATGGAAAGCCCAACAATATAAATTTACTTTACTTAATTAATTATTGACCAGATCTAAAGAACTTAGAAAAACTGTGAAGATGACAAATTTTTATAACTTTCCAAAGTTTTTCTATAAAAGCTCTATGGTAGGATTTGTAGTAAAAACCACCAAACCATTAGACAAGACTAAATCTGAATATATTTTTATTGCTGTGCAGGTTCCGGCAGCAGCATATGGGCTCGGATCTGCCTATTAGACAGTCTAACAAATTGTTGACATTATTTGCCAAATGCTACTGGCTTTGGGATTTCATTCAGATTATCTCTTCAGCGGTATTTAAATGCAAGCATCAAGTCAGATACAAAAGGCTCAGAAAGCCCATCAACTACTGAACCATGTAACAAAGCCAGAGGCAATTCTGAAACCCCTAACCAACTGTCTGACAACAAGAATCCAATGAGCCAGGCTCTGCTGGAAGAATCTATTCCTCATTAGGAACATCTGGGTCTGGTGATTGCCCTGCAAAAAATAAAAATCCAATCATCTGAGTCACAGTGGATTAATGAAAGCCAGTTCTATTGCTTATATTGTCCAGCAATGACTGTTTGGAGGCCATTTAAGTTGAGCAGCCTTTCTTAATGAACTCATCATTAAAGCCTCAGTGGGCTGATTTATCATGAAGCACATCATAGTGAAAGGAAGGGGACAGGATTAACAAGATATAATTATTGTTATAAGAAAGCTTTGTTTGCACATACATGCTTATTTGCTAAAATTTGGCCTCCTACAAAGCGTGATTTTTAAAATGAGTGAGGACAAAGGTATCACAGGCAACATGTGAAAATGAGAACATAATAATGTTTCCAGTTTATAATGTATAACGCCATGGCTCCTACACTGGAGAATTAATATAGAAATGATTCATAATATTGTGCAAGGGCATGACGTACATTATATACCTAGCAGGAACTCAACCTCAGGTCTTTGACAATAAAATATCTGCTCTGTCACATTGCCTCAATTATTGTGTCCCAGCCAGTGCTGAAATCCTTAATTAAAAGTGGAAGAGCAATTCAATTGTCAGACTCAGGTGCCCACCAGATATACTACTATAGTGCTCTGGACAGCACAGCATTGTCTGTAGTTTAGTCCTGTTGTAAATTGCCTGGATGCATATCCTGTAGGCTAGTTACAATACGTAGTGCCCAGTGCAGAGTGCCATTACACCCTTTCCACTGTTATTAATGCAGTGCCAGTAGACTGTTTGCCTAGCTAGTAATGCAATACCATCGCACTTTTTTTCATTTTAGATACAATTCCAGTAGATTTAAAATGAAATGAAGAGTGCATGCAGGCTTACAAATGACATGGCCCAGTAGACAAAAAACGTATGTGTGGGAGGATGGGGCAGCAGTGACATCTTCTTCCTGTTCCTGTAGATCACTCAGCAGGAGGGATTTCTGTGTCTTTTTTTCCCCTGGAATTGGAGTGCCTGTGCCTTGTCCAACCTTAGGGGTATCACATAGTTCCCGCTATACAAGTATACAAGGGTATACTAGTTATGGGGGGGGGGGGGGGGGGGGGGGGGGGGGGGGGGTGTGACCTTCCAGTTTTCTCTTTGTCCTACTGGTGGAAAGAGTCTGCAAGTGATAGGGAAAATGTCTATTTTATCTCACCCCAGAGGTGAGAAATGGGTATTTAGTTAGAACTTGGACCTTACCAAGGAGTTACAAAAGCCCAATGCCAGGATACATCTGAACTGTGTAGTATACCACAGTCAGTGACTTGGCTCTGATTGATATGTTGCTGCAGCTTTATCCCAGAAAGGAAAGGTGGTAATGAACTATCTGTATTGTTGTTTTGTAGTAACAGAGTTTATTGTAAATAAACTGATCCACTGGCATATCGGTGGATATCAGCATATTAAACAGTTCCTGGTACATCTGGTACACAAGAGGTTAAACAACAGGTTAATGCACATTTACTGCAAACTATAAGTGAAAGACTCCCCTCTACATTTTTGAGTTAGTTCTGTAACTTGTCAGTGAAATGTATGCCAGATATGGAGTTGCATATTTTAGAGTAGATGACCAGTTAAATTGGGTCACAGGGTTATAGGGTTACAAGAGGTATATGTGAGTAGGATTCTAAATAAAATATTAATTAGAAAGCATTGCATGCTTATTATGCTTTGTTGCCACCTAGTGGCCATTGTTATGTTTGTTTAGGTAAACTATTAATAACTATACTGTATCCCATATGCCTTTGTTTTTCCCACAATTCCTCCTGTTCTGTGAGGTCGCATCCCTATATACAGTCTTTTCCTGTTCAGCAGACATGTATCACAGAGCTGGAGACAAAAATTTACTTTGACCTCTATAGCTCATTCCATCTACTTTATATGTGTTTCCCGGAAACTTTAGATCATTACATGAATCTGTATAATTCATATCTGAAGGTACAGTTAATAAGCCATCTAAAGCATATCCATTGCATCCAACTCACTGGGGTTCCACATGCAACTGGTAAAGCTAGGGGAATGAGTATAGTGAGTTCACTATCTTCCATTGCTTGTACAGAGATCTCTGCTCACACTCATCAGAGACTCCTCTAACGTACATCGGTGGCAGAGTACTGACAGGTGGGTCTTCCTCTGGAGAAGTGTGCAGAATACATCTGTAGTTTAACTGCAAATAAACCCTTATGGTTTTGAAAAATGTTATTCATTCAACAGTATAGTCTAGTTTGCAAATGGTCATTATATTGTTATGAAGCTATATTGTTTCTTATTTTACTGCATTATAAATGCCAATGTAATTCATAATTATACAATAGCAAATTGTCTTAGCAGAAAGAGAATATAGGAGATCATAGGTAATTTTCAGTATTAAAAGTATTTCTGATTCTGTGTTGGTGTGGGTATAGTATAGTATAGTATAGGGTGTGTGACATGTATTGGCCAGTTTTCCATGAAAGGTTACCCTCTCCAGATATTTTTGCCTAATGTGTAATGTAATGCCTGCGCACAAGTTAGCTTTCCTCTGTAATCTCCTGCATTCCAGGAATGTAAACAAGCATTACTGATGAGGCCAAAAGGTCAGCACACTGCTTAACCAATAGCAGTCAGGCAGATTTTTCTTCACTCTGAGTGGTAGGCTTAGGGACCAGGAATTAGCCTTGAAGTGAATAAGGAATCCCTGAGGGGTCCATCCAGTGAAGGGAGCTACCAAAGGGGTCCCACTCTAAGGCTTATTTGTAGACTGCCTGTATTATTCAGCTATGGTATTCAACTGTGGGTAACTGTATCTATGTACATGTGTTGTAACTAAGTATGATGTACTGACTGCTAAACTATGCAAGACCATTCCATTTATTTCTGTTATAATAAATAAGTGTGTGTGTTTTCAAGCAAGAACCACTGGCGTCCCCTGTTTTTCTGTTAATTTTCTAAGAGGTACCACTCCAACATGTAAGCGGAGTCTGCCCCCTGAGGTGTGGGTTAGCCTGGGTATGGAGATGTAGCTATAAGTGGGTACATACCCTAACAATAGCATTACAATTAAAAAAAAAGTGTAATAGAAAAATGGTTTATTCCATTGTAATATCTCTCAGCCTTTTCTTACAGCTGCATCCCTGGGGAAGTCACTAACTGCTTTCACTTGTTAGACTGGTCAAACAAGACATCTGGTTTTTGGTGATGCTTTGTGTCAATGATTTGTCCTTTCCACTTGAGTCAATATTGAATGAAAAATTTCCACGTGGTGTTGCAACATTACACTCATTCACTTAACCTAAACGAGTTAGCCTGCTTTAGAATACTGATAGACTTTACTGTGTTCAAGCTTTGACTGTAACAAGCAGTGCTTGCATGCGTGCACTGCTCATCACTTCTGCTAGCTGAATGCTGGCAGGTGCTGTATAGCGCAATCAATCACATAGTCTCCGGCACTCCAAGTGTAAAAACAACAATAATTTATTTATAAATCATTTTAAAAGCAGGTACAGAGTCATAAAAAAATCAGAAATAACACCTTACGCATTTCATGCAGATGCGCTTAATCATTGTCTGTTGTGCTTTGTGTGTAACTGGCCTTTAAAGACAGGCAATCAAACAGACTGCGGGACCTCCACCTGAAGAGCAAGGATTGGTTGGTGATTGTAGCATGCGTAAGTAAAATAAAGAAAGACACAGCTCTCCCCAGCACTTCCGGGTTGAATCAGCCAATCCGGAGCCACTGACGTCACGTGTTACATCAGAAGCAGCAAATTCAAAAAGCTGAGCAGTGACTTCAGCAGTGCACGATCATTAACTAATTAACATCACCAGTGGAAGGAAGGATCATGTTAGTTTCCTGTATCCAAGTCCTGAGTATCCTGTATCCAGGTCCTGAGTATCCTGTTCTTGCCATGTCAGTGTTTCCAGTCATGTTTCTGTTTATCCTGGATTCCATTAAAGTTTCTTGTTCTTTGGATAATTCCATGTTCCTGGTTCCTGTCTGTTCCTAGCCCATCCTATGTTACATTGACTAAGAAATAGACTTTACCTAATATACAAAAATAAACCTTTTTAATAAATTATAGAAAAAAAAAAACCACATGGTCAAGCGGTGACTCAGTAGACAATGCTGCCTTGGAGCAGCGAGTTCTGTGTTCAGTTCCACCCTAACCTTCATCTGCATGGAGTTTGTATGTTCTCCTCCGATAATCCAAAAATATACCATATAGGTTAATTGAAATTTGGCCCTAGTCTGAATTGAGAAACTAGATTGTAAACTCCACAGGGCAGGAACTGGAGTAAATGACTGAACTCAGTAAAGAGCTGCATAAGCTGTCAGTGCTATATAAATACAATACAATAAACAATAAATTAAAGAAAAAACATTTATTGTTTAGCCAAAAGCTGCTCTAAATTTCTCTTCATGCTCTTCACAATTTTTTCATTCTGGATTGCAGCTTTGCCAGATCTACTCGCCCAGGGCCTCCATCTGTTTGGCCTCTTCATCTGAGATGCTGAACACAAGGGTTTGTCCCTCCATTTCCTGTGCCTTGCCCTGTCCTTGTTGTTCTATAGAAAATGGCTTACAAAGAAAAAAATGTAGTCATCTTTATACAGGTCTATGTCATACTTGCATGTGACATTGAAAATGTCTGCTTATTGTTAAATTACATGGACATATGTGTTGGCGTTATGCTTAATAACCACAGGTAGACTCTGGTTTGAAACTAAGGTTATTTGTTTGTTAGCCTATGAGACAAGTCTTTGTGGACGTTTGTTACCATTTCAAGTTCCTTCCTTTTTATATTATTTCAGAGCCTCTGGAGTTCCCACACAAATTGTTCTTCACAGACTTTAGGGCAGCCACTCCATCACCCTTCTATTTACCAGTCTCTAATTTGCAGTTCCATGTGGCCAGGTATGTTAGCAGTACTTGACTATGTACATGACCAGGAAACCTCATCTTCTCCTCCCTGAAGTGGCTAATTCCTGACATCTTTTAGTAGATTTGCTAAGTAGCACCAACCTGCCTGTTACCTATGTTACAGCATTGAAAATTTTCCAAACAAAAAAACTCCAGTTGTGTTATAACATTGCCTCTATAATGTATGCAAATGTATTGTATTCATTACACATAGTTTATCAATACAGTTTACATCATGACATAAAGATGTGCATGTAAATCTAGTATATATTGTTAGAAAATAGTATGGCTGTACAAAAATATCTAGCAGCATATTAATGGCATGACAATGCAGCATCCTTATAAAAAATACAAATAAGTATACGTATTTATGATTATTTCGCTTAAAGATGTAACATCGTTTGCTCCTGTTCACCCCACGTGGGGCTTATTCATAAAAGTCTGAACAGTTGCATAATCATCTGAATTTGTGTCCATTTGGCACTTCCCATATTCATCAAACTCTGCAATGTGGCAAATTTGGGAGCAATTTGAATGCTTACAACAGTCGCGAGCTTACGGAGCACTTCACATTAACCTTGCGTGCATGTGCACAGGTAATTCTCCTATACATCAAGGTGAATTGATGCAAGTTGTTGCTAATTCATAAAGGAATGAGAATATATCCCTTGTACTGTATATGGGTAGAAGTTTCATAGGCATTCCACATTGTATCTGGAGATTAGTATGAGGTGCTTTTTGCATTATATAAGTGAAGTGGTTGCTCTATGCTGTATCTGGGTATTAATATGCGCTGCTTACAGTACTATAACTTTGTCCATATGGGCGGGGGTCTACAGTATGCCATGAACCTCTAGGTATACCACTGCATGGTATACATGTAAAATACAAGCAGCAATAGATGTTTGTGTTCAAACCGAGGTCAGGCTGATTCAGTTTCAAAGTCACATAAACATATTTCACTGAGATATAAACAAATCATAAATGGATGAACATAAATAGGAGGTTTAACCATGTGTAAACAACTTGGTGAAACATTAAAATAGCCAACAATTTTTATGGAAAAATGGAGCGAGCCAGGTTTTTGAGAATGTTTCAGCTGATCTAGTAATTCAGAGGTATAGTACTGCGAAAAACATTATTACTGAGCCATCTGTGAAAATGCTGTGCTGGAAGAGTTTCAGCCCCATGCTGTATACTTGACAAACCTCATGCTGGGTTACCAAGCCAGCCAACCTCCATTCTAAATCTGCTCTGGCTTGACAAACATAATTTAATAAGTCAACAGAAAACTGTTCCAAGCTGATAATGTAAAATTTAAAGTTTCTGTAACAGAACATAAACCATATAGAAACAATATCGAAAATATAAAGTAGAATAAGAATAATGCAGTTATGAAGTATGACATAATGTAATCAAGTAAATGTAATATGCATATCGGGGCATTGACTTTCATTTTTAACACCAGCTTGCATGAAAAAAATTAGATATTTAGGGTAATTTATCAAAGTGAGAATTGTCTCAAAGGAATGTCAATCGCCACAAAATCTACACTTTGAGGATCTTGCTTATTCAGAAAAGGATGTTATTTTCTGCAGTGTGGTAAATTTCCATACAGTTTTTAGGAAATTACAGCATCTGAATGTTTCTAAACCATGTTTCCCATTGATGCTTGTTTGTGGGCCTGTTGGGATATTCATCATGTTTTGAAGTGACAATTCACCAACTTGTACAGGTGTGAACAAGGCTGGATTACAGGCAGCCCAAAATGTATGTAGGGTGGTGTGGCTGTTGCCACTAGAAATAAAATAGTTTTAAATAATGTGACGCTGCAGGTACACCTCCTTATCTATTTAATTAATCGCTTACATGGCCAACAACCCCGGGTTTGATTGCTCCTCTCTACAATCAGGTTATGCAGCCCAACCTCCCCATGATGTGCACCAAGTACTGCAAGAAGCTACAGGCCAGAGCAACTTTAAGAAGTAGCTGGGAGCATAGTGATGCCTTACTGCTGTTCACTAGCTTAGCCTGGGCTTGTAAGTAGATTTACTGTATGGTTGATACTGCTATGTAACTTGCTAAATGGATTTTAATGTGGTGGGTAGTAAGTACTGGACTAACAGATCAGCAAGCATATTAGTTAAAGAGTTAAAAACAGGAAATGTTCAGAATGGCTTGCAATGGAAACATGCTACATTTAATTCCCATCCCTTTACAGACAAGTTCTCAAAGATGAATACAAACTATAAGTTGAAATAAAATGTAAATTGTAGTGCAACAAAACTCAAGTTTTTATCTATAAGCAAGAATGGGGAAGTGGCAAATAGAGGCAAAGTCAGAGCTTTATGTGACTATTCAACATTTAATCAATAAGGCCCTTACTCTATTTATTAAAATTAATAATCAAACAATCAAATAGTCAACAACTGCACCAACCCTATCTAAATATATGTAAATATGAGAAAGAGGGTTTATCTGTTTATCTATCTATCTATCCAGAGACGGCTCTGGCCCTATCTGCGCCTTAGGCAACCCCCCCACCCGGTGCCCCCCCTGCCACGCCCCCCCTCGACCCACGATGCCACCCCCCTTACCTCCAACACTGCCATCCAGCCGCGGCTCAACTTTAAATCTCCCAATTAGCAGAGATTTAAAGTTGAGCCGCGGCTGCAGCCAGCAATCTGAAAAAAAAAAAAAGATGCTAGGGGCGCCCCCCTGGGCAAGCGGCGCCCCTAGCATTTGCCTACTCTGTTTTATGGCAGAGCCGGCTCTGTATCTATCTATCTATCTATCTATCTATCTATCTATCTATCTATCTATCTATCTACAAACGTATTTATCTATCTAATCTATCTATCTAATCTATCTATCTATAAATTTGGTCACCAGATGCAGAAGCCTTTGCATAATTCTTATTATGAAATCTGCTCAAGCAGAAACTATTGACTGGTGTAGTGTGAAGTGCTACTGTGCTTATCGCTATAACCAACTTATTTAAAAATAAAACACACAACTACATAGAATGGGTACAATGGGCCGCAGCTTTATTAAACAATAGCAACATAGCAGAGTTTGAAATGCTTGCCCCTCTTTTCATCTCCATAGTGACTACCTCCCTGCCACCATCCTTCTCCCTTTAAGGCTGGTTCCACTTGACAGGGTAGCCACTTCCACGCCAGCTTGGGCCTTCGCCCCAAGTTGTGCCCAGTTTGCACACCACATCTGCCCTTGAGATACACTAACACCGGCAAGCATTCCCCTACACTCCGCCAGCCACTAACTGTGACAAATCATTAAAAAACTGTCCATCCTACCCCACTTTTTTTTTCTTTTTTTAAATAAGATTCATAACATTATATAAAAGGGTGGGAGGGTGGGGTGTCACCTCTGATCTCTCCTCTGAACTGATCATCCCACTTCCTTAATCCTTCCTTTTCCCTTCCCTGCTCCACCTTCTTTCTTTTCCCCTGTTCCTAATGCACTCACACCTTTCAATCTCCCCTTCCACTCCACTGCCTTGTCTGTTATGCTCCAGGGGTCTCTTTTATTGTAAATGCTATTTTTGGCAGGATTTCAGGTATAGCTTTATTATGTAGCTATATACAGTAGTAATCATATAAATCATTTTAATAAATATTCACTGAAGTATATAATATATAAAGCAGTCTGTCTTTTGGTAATAGTAATCTCTGCTTGCCTCCCCAGACCTAATCTAGACTTTCTATATTTATTATCATAGAAATCATATGGGTGGAGTAACGTTGAGTACTGTGGAACAGGCATGTCAAACATGCGGCCCTTTACAGGCATATCTGCGGCCCGCACAAAAGTCT
>WMED01017084.1:0-13108 GCA_019650415.1 Pipa parva | reverse complement strand
GCATTTTACAAATGTGTAGGCAAACGTGCATTACAGTTATCAAAGAATGGAAAGTACCTGCATTAAGGAACTAAGAAATGTAGTAACTTTGACTGTGGCCAAATGGTGTTGAAGACAGAGAGTGTGATATAGATGAGATGCAACACACCTCTGGAAGTGGCTATATTATTATTATAGGTCACACTTAAAAGTGAATAAAGTGCAAAGCAGTCCATTGTTAAAACATAGCATGTAAAGTAGTCAAATAATCCACACAATGTGCCGGTATCCCAGTCTTACAAAGCAAGTACAATGCTGCTTAGTAACCCAGCTTTAAAATAAGTAAAACATTCATAGAAAATGCTCTATACCCCAGTATTACAGTACACAGTTAAATAGTACCCAAATGCAAAGTACTTAGTACCCCAACGTAAAATGGTCAGCAGCACTGGACCCAAACCCTCTGTTCAAGGTGTCCAGAACCTCAGAGTAAAAATACACAGCAACATATTACCCAAACCCTAACCACACATAATTACAATATTAACATGTTAACAGGCGGATACACTTGTATTAAAATAATTCTTAGGGATAGAACAAGAAAACCAATCTGTAAAGGTTATGTTTAAATCCAGTATCTCATACTGAGAAATAATGTGAGCCTAGTTACAGTTATAATCTGGCTTTTTTAATCATCCCTAAACAATACGGTGCCTTTAGTTCCCCTTTAAAGCAGTCGGGAAAAGTTTCTCAAAAGAGATGAGTCCAATTTTCAATGTCACTTTATATAGCTATTTAAAATGGTGATTCCAACAGAAATGTAAACATTTTGGAAATGTGGCATGTTGTTTATGCTGTGTCGACTTATTTTTCCTCCTTCACTCTCTTTGGAATTAGTTAATTTTGAAAATGATCTGTCGTCTTCAAATTTTCAAAATGCTGGCCTGGCGGAATACAAAGATGTATTTTGATAAGGCTGAGAAAATGTAGAACTGCTAAAAATGTGAATAGTTTTATCAGTGCAATCCTGGGTATAATCATGTAATGACATTATCCACCCAACATTCCAAGGCTTGCTGAACTAGAAATCCCAATGGGCTCTCCAGAAATAAATGGCATTTCTTTCATGAGTGCTGGTTGTTTATGGAATGAAAGAGCTGTTTGTACTGCAGATGTATTTGGACAGTGCTGTGTATAGACTGCTTCTGTAAATGTTACAAGTTCTCTCTCAATTTGGTTAAATTTACAGAACAAAGAGGCCCATTAGTCATTTTCAAAGTGAAGTCTCTTACACATGATGAGTTTTAGCACCATGGATTGGTTCTGGAATACACTTTCACAGTTTAGAATAAATTTATGTCATCTTGGGAATGGGTTCAGCAGTATTTCCCCTTGGGGATTTGTTTACTTACTATCATTTTAAATAATTTTATTTGCCCCAATAGCATTTGTAATTTGTCAAGATGTGGTTCATTACAAAATGCTGGAATATATGTAATGTCCTTCATAAGCAGGTAACCATGTATTTTACATTAACCCTTTCACTACGGGGCCAGATAAATCATTATCATGGCGCTGCGCCATAACCTATACGTGGGCGTGGTTCCGGATCATGGCGCTGCGCCATGACACGTAAGCGAAAACCATATCATGGCTCTGAGCCATGACACGTAGAGAAAAGGTTAATATTAAACATACCAGCAACTTAGCAGGCAGTGGTTGCATCATCACTCAGCAACGGAAACCAGTGACAACAAAAATGTCAATGCCTCAAATGTATTATTAGTTACTATTTTTTAATCTGCACTTTCGAATATTCTAAATTGTATATAAAGCAGGATATTTAGCTATTTAGCTTTAAAAATTATCCTTTTGGGTACACTTCTTAAATGTTTATTATGTAAAGTACCATAGAAAAATAAGGGACTGGGAGAACTTTGTTTAACAACATGGCTTTTATCAGTAAAGTTAAAAACAGGCTAATAGCAATAAAATTCATGAATTCAACTTCAAATATAACATTTTTATAATTGTTGAAAAAAAAAAATGCCATGCCAATCAAAATGGGAATTTTAATTGTTTGGTATTACTGGACCTTTAAAATGCACCTGTCACCTCAAAACTATTACTAATTTAGGTACTGCTAATGAAATAAATGTTTTTGTAAATATATATATTTGAAAAAATGTACCTTGAAACAGCATTTTGCTCTGTCATCTTCCCTGTCAGCCTGACTTTTCTTTCCCAAGTGACGAGTGGGCGGGGCTAAATTAAGATTGATATTATAGCTCCTCCAATCAGATACCTTAAACCACATCTAGCAGGGATCTGATTGGAGGAGCTATATTGTCAATCATCATTTAGCTCCACCCACCCGGCTCAGTAAAGAAAAGTCAGGCTGACAGGGATGATGACAGAAAGAAACTCTGTATAAATGTACATTTTTTAAATACATATATATTTACAAAACATTTATTTCATTAGTACAACCTAAATTAGTATAAGTGTTTTTAGGTGACGGGTGCTCTTTAAGGAGAAGGCCTTGCTTAGTGTAACAAGTTAGTGATTAGCACAGCAAACTGTAGCAGTTCAGAGTGATATGTTGAACAGACGGATCTTGGGAAACATAGATTTTACGATTTCTACAAAATTAAATATTGTTGGTAAATAAGTATATTTATTTTATTACAGTAGCAGAACAACACTTTATATAGTTGTGATAATGTACAGTAGCTATAGTAGCTGTATAGAGCTACTCAGTTACTACTGTAACATAAAGGACCACTGTTTCTTCCTTTAGAGACCCTCCGTGTAATACAGGGTACTCTTCTTATGTGAAGGCATTAAGATAGATTATTCTTAAATAGCCTAAATTAATAGCATTTAAGGCTTGCCTATGATAACTTGGGTTCTAATACATCCTATAACACAAGAGCTAGCTATCTAACTAATATCCAATAGTCTACTGTTGGATCAATTTGGACACAGGCTCCAGCCAGTGCTTTTTTTGTAAAAAAATATTTGCCGGTACACATTTCGATAGTATCGACTATAGATGAAATCGGCATGATTTTCCAGTTAATCGGTGCTCCTCGATGATTCGATAATTTCTGGAAGTAATCGTCATCGAGTGTTTCTGTGTCAGCTTTCACTGCATTTTGGAGAGAGAGTTGTTGGGAGGCTCTCGCCTTTATCAGTTGAGTCGCTGCTGCTTCTTGAAATGGGTCTGGCTGCTGGGCACTGTGTTATCTCCATTACATTGCTGCGCTGAACACTGTGCCAGCCCGGTTACTCTGCTGCGCTGCACAAAAAGTCTTCAGTTTTCAGAGCAAAAGTCTTCAGATTTTCCGGTACTCCGTACCACTGCGTACCAGTGCAAACAAAGCACTGGCTCCAGCTAATAAATGTACAGCAATGCCTTGTTTCTTTTCTGTTCACATCCTTTAGTCTCCCTTATTATAGCCAATAGGCATAAGGGCCCGTCACCTTTAATTACAGCCACATGGTCAAGAAATTCCTAGCTATCCTTCAATATTCTTACAGTGTTCAACAGTGTAATAATGTATATATCATCCCCCTATCATAATTAGCAGCAGGGTTTGATAGCACTGTCTAAACTGAAGAGACTATATATATATATATATATATATATATATATATATATACTGTATATATACATACACACTTCTGACTTGGTAAGCAGTTTAATTTTTAGAGCATGTTATAGAAAGCATGTGAAACTAAAAAACAAATGATAAAGTTCACTTGACTACATCACTCAGAGTAAATATTCTATTTTCTGGTAAAACAGGGTAATATGAAAGGGCTGGGAGAGACACTGGAACTCCCCAGTTTAACAGAAGTACCAGTATATGTTACAGAAAGCACTCGTTTTTCTATGGGTGCGGTTGCAATTCAAGGTTGACATGCAAGGGTATTTATTATATAAGCACTATACCTTCCTAAATATACTTTGCTGTTGGAACTAACATAATCCTTAAAGTGTTTCCAGGAGAGGTTCAGATCCCCTTGTGACAAAGCACAATGGTTGGATTCTATATCTCCAGGCTGTGCTTTTTGGCAGTTAGTGGTTAAATTGTTTAATAGAAAAAGTCACTCAGTGTTCACACACAGCTGAAAAGTAGAGATGTATGTAGAAGGGAATACCCCAGAGGCAGGACATTTCTGAATTAAAGCCTACTAACAGCATTAGCACTTAATGGCTGGTAATTAGAGCAGAAACATCTCTTAAAATTTCCAGTGTATTCGTCATCTTAAAGGGGAACTATACAGATTATATCTTTACATATGCAGTACTATAGCTTAGTGAGAAATGTTTCTCTCCAATAGATGTTTCTAATGAAGCAGGGTGATTTATTAGGCAAGCATTTCAAAACTGCTGCACCAGGAAATGCGTGTGATATAACTGCTAAACACGAGAAGAAAAAGCTGCCTGACTGCTATTGGTTAAGCAGTGTGATGACCTTTTGGCCTCATTAGCCATGCTTTGTTTACATTCCTGGAATGCAGAAGATTACAGAGACTTGGGATCGGAAAAGCTAACTTGTGCGCAGGCAGGCAAAAATGTCCGGAGGAGGGTACCCGTTCATGGAAAACTGGCTGGTACACGTCACACACACATTTCCTAGTGGGGGAGTTTTCCCAGTGCTGTTTCATCTGAAGCAGGGTGATTTATTACACATCTACTGGGGAGAAACACTTCTGACTAAGGCAGCGATTCTCAACCTAGTTGAGACCGCGACTCCCCGGAGATGACGTTTGGACCCAACGTCATCATGTTGCGTGTCACATGATGACATTCGTGCCTGACGTCACCATGCAGAAACCCTTATATGAAGGGAGGATCTGCGATCACTATTGCATTCACAGCTTGTTCGCGACTCCTGTGAGAGCGTCATTCGACCCCTAAAGAGGTTGCGACCCACAGGTTGAGAATCTCTGCACTAAGGTATAGTACTACATATGTAAAGATATAATTTTACTACAGTTCCCTTTTAATCACAATCTAGCAGGGATCTAACTAAAGTCTAAAATTGTTTAGGTTAGAAATATTTAACTTTACAATCAAGATTGCTGAATATGCTTGAATGTACAGTAATCCTATGAGGCTACTGAGTCTGCCAGTTGTCACCTCCACTGCATTTCTGTACTAAATGCTTTGCACATGTTCAGTGTGCTCTGACTACTGTAGGTCTGCACTGATTAGGGAATGAAGCAAAATACTCTGAACAAAATCAGGATTATACAGATATCTGGCTTCAGGGGCAACTTTACAGGCATCAGTCTTCACTTTCTCTTGGGCTGATGTACCTTTGAGCCAAGACAATAAACCTTACACATCAGGAATGTTATTTCTATCTTTCTAAGGCTTTAGTTCCACTTTAAATGACAGTAACACTAAAACCCACATTTAATTTTTGGCACAAAGAATTGCAGTGTAGCAGATGCATATACACCTGCAAAATATAAATAAGCAATGTAAACTCGTGTGAGTACAGAAAGCCTATAGCAATTGGTTACAAAGGGAAAACTGGCTTTACTTGTTATTGCTAAACATGACATATCACATATATTGTTAAGATACTGTATCACCTACACAAGTAATGTATAGTAATTACTCATCGTTCAGATGTTTCCAAATACCTATCCCTAAGCTAGACATACTGCTGTGTTACCTAGCCTGTTTAACGGATACAGAATAAGCTATGTTTTATCTGGAAACACTCTGCCGCTCTGATTATTGTTTCCTATAGAACTCTAGGGCATGAAGTACTCCAGAAAGCCCAACTTATAAATGGCTGCAACTAGCAATGAAAAATCAGAAATTTTATTTCCAAGATGATATTTTTATTGCCCAGAAATAACCTGCCATGCCAGTGTTGGACTGGCATGCTTGGGGTCCCCCAGGAAATCAGACATCTGGGACTCTAAATACCTTCTGTAAACATTCTCCTATCTCACAGGATGGCACTGCCCTTTGAATGGACTAAGCGGGTACAGCGTTATCCTGTGAGATAGAGAGGGTTATGTGCTGTTCTACTTCTTATAAGACAGCCAGAGTGAAGGAGAGTACAGGTTAGTTAAATGTAGCACTGGGGGAAGGGCCCTAGTTGGCAAAAGAACCCACTTGTGCAAGGGTCCACCAGGATTTTTCCCAGTGCTCCTGCTGGCCAGTCCAACACTGGCCATGCCAATCCAAATGGCACGTTCAGCTTTTTTGGTACCTAAAAGAAAGTGAGGTTCTCTGAGAATTGTATCTGCAGATGTGTAAGTCATTGTGGTGCCTCAAAAATAATGTACAATTTAAAAAAATATTGGTCATTATTTTTGTTTTACAATAGGTTGGCATCACTCTTGATTGAAAGGAAACTGTAGAAAACAGTGATCTGTAATTACACCAAATAATAATAATAATCCCTGTTGGATTGATGTGACAGTAATTCAAATGCAATATTTCTAATATTGTTATTTTTGAATTCATGAATTGTGTTGTGTTCTGTAAATTTTACTGATAGCAGCCATGTTGTATGAAATGGTTGAACCAACCCTACCCCAGTCCATTTTTTTTTTTATTATGGAGCTTTAAAAATAAATTTTCACAAAGTGCCCCCCCAAATATCCCAATTTTAAATTTAAATTAAAAAAAAATGTATCAACACAGACATAATATACTGTATATAGTTATTGGACTATGTTACTTTGGAACGCATTTGTATTCCACTGAACCGGAAGTGACGCTATATAGCTCATTGCTGGCACACGATCACACCATTATATGGGAAGTATAAAATGTTGTATATTTGGAACGCTTATGCGTTCCACTGAACCGGATATGACGTACCATGTCATTTCCGGTTTCATACAGAAGCGGGTTTTTAAGCCATTTATGACACCGCAGAATTCATTACACACGCTACAAATATTCTCCTGAAGAAGCCAATTTCTGGCGAAACGCGTTGAGAGAGAAGCCTGGAGGAGGGCACACTACACTTTGGCATATATTCTGAAGGAATTTTACTCAGAGCCTCACCAGTGTTAAGTGACTGTTTCTGTCCAGATTTTATGTAACAGCTCATCACTTGAGTTGGATGTGAGTAGAATTTTGACTATTCATTATTAAAGTTTTTGAATATACCATTGAAGTATTTGGTTTCGTCCCTTTCCCTGTGTGGGACACAGCTGGGATTGTATTGGTCATCCACAGGAAGTGTTTCAGCATTGTTTTGTTCACATCATTGAGACACTAGGAGGAGGATTCACCCATTAGAGTGTCATTTAAAGGCCCAAAAAACCTTTAATATCTGGTAAGCAGTTTGTATTTATATTCTGTATCACCTGTATCTGTCCTGGTGTTTTTTCCTATTGTCCATACACTATCTTGGTACGTTTGGGTGTTCCCATACACATTGTGTTATAACAGATTCAGGCACCATTGTATGCATATTTTTTGCGCTTTCTCCACAGAATATTACGTTGGATGTTTCTGTATAGTTTCACTTACCAGGAAAAACTTCAAAGCATTCTCCCGAGTTATTACATTTGGAAAAGTGCAAATGGCTTTTCCGAATTTAATACATTTCACCAGGTTTTACCAGTATATTAGTAAGGGTCCAATATGACGACCATAAGATACTTTCACCAGCAGTTCTGTAAGATAGCACTACAACATTAAGGTGCTGATTTGCTGCTTCATAATACAGCTATAGTGGATGAGGCTGTACATTCAGCAGTTATAGTTAGGGTAGATTAGTTCTTTAATTACATGCAATGCAACAAAAAGTACTTCAAAAATATTAATAGCTAAGAGGCAAACAGAAGAGAGAGATACATTTCTACAAAGTATTTTTATTAATGATGAAGTTGTTGGGTATGAAGTCTGTACAAGGTCAGTTAGGCAGAATGATTCATAGGGATAAGTTAAATATGTAACAAAGAAACAATGATTAAGAAACCTAATGTGTGCAGTATTACTCTATGTACACCATTTAAAATAACTTGCCTAACCCAGAATGAAATGGATCACAGTTTAATAGGATTAAGATGCATTAAACACCAGTCTACATGGTATGCATTCGAGTGCTAACAGCCAAAAAGAAAGGAATAGCAAATAATGAAAACACCACAAATATCATTTTAATTAATATACTGTAATACATAAGGGCTGATCAAACACACTAACTGAAAAAAATGTATGTATATGTGTAATAACATTAAATGAATAAATAAATATACATTTTTTTCAATATTAAATTATTAAAGTGAGTGTGTTATGATGTCACAAGTATATTCCATAGGAACTTTGAGACCCAAATGAAATAAATTAGAACATTATTATACATATTAAATAAAAAGCTAATTAAATTACAAATGAAATACACTAAAAACTATCTATGAAAAAACATGTCTGTGAAAAAACATATCTGAAAGTACATGAAGACATACTGTATATCTATATCATAAAGTCTTACATGAATGAAATAATAAATTAAAATAATAAAATATCTATTAAAAATTATATATGAATGTATAAAACTATGCACCAAAGTAGGTACAAAGAACTATATTTCCAAAAAATAATAATTGCACCAGAATTTATACACAAAGTAGGAAAACAATTTTTTAAAAAAATGAAGTGGAAAATTTTTTTGAAAAACAAAAAAAACAAACAAACAAACAAACAAACAAAAAAAAAAAAATATATATATATATATATATATATACAGTATATATATACAGTATATGCATGCAACACTCTAAATGAATAGCAAGAACGTTAACAAAGTAATCACACTCTATAGAAATGTTCAACCTTAGTTCCCAATGTCACAGTTTCAGTTCAACCTAACGATGGTCACCTCAACAGAGCCTGAAAGTCATGCTGGGCGACTTTCCAGAATAACCTATCCAATGGCAGACGCAGCAGAGCCTGAAGGTCGTACAGAGCCACAACACCAAACCCCCAACCTAACCGTTGGCATCCACTGCAGAGCCTGCAACTCTTAACCGTGGCGCGAGTCTCATACATGGTATAGGCTTATACCCTAATTCAATGTCACTGAGGTGCCCCAAAACGATAAGCAGCTTACCGCACAAGTCCAGCTCCCATCCGCCTGCAACTCCGATCGAATGTCTCACCCTTCGAATCGGAAGGCTTCTCTCTGCCTACTCCGGCCTCCTGGGATCTCAAGTGCTCTGCTTACTCTGTCAGCAGCCAGCTCTCCTTCTCCTCTCCAGACCCACACACTCCTCCTTTGCGGGCTTTCTGTGGCCCACCCCCACGTTTCTCTTCCTTAACCACACTCTCTTTTGGGCTTACTGAGTCCCCCTGCTGTTGGGAGTCCGAATCACTGCTTTCTGTCACACACAGCTGTCCCTGTGGGTGGACTTCCACCCCCTTCCACATCCACGTAAGGCAACCTGTGGCTGGTGCCGGACTACAATTGCCAGCATCCCAACGATAGCAAACAGGCCCTAATAGCTACCTATAGAACACACAGTTAAGAAGATACTTTGTCATCCTGAAAGAAAGGGATTAATTTTCCCATGCTGACCCATGACTTCCCGTAACTGTAAAAGATAAATTCCCTCATCTGAAACTTTTACAATGGAAAACATAAAGAAACATTAGCATTGTCTCATGAAAATGGTTTATTTTTAAATTACTACATCCTGAGATTTTCTTTCAAAAGGGAGTGTTAACATTTTAGAGAAAGAGCCACTTCATTACCATGGATGTGCAGAATTACATCTTTTTACTCAAGAGTAACCTGTTGGTTTGGTAATAAGAAAAGGGTGTAGGCTATAAGAATTTGGATATGTGATTAAATGTAATGTAAATGTGGAAGCAGAAAGAAGAGGACTGACTCTACTGTACATCCCTTTGGCTTTCAGTTTGTGTTTGTGACCTTAAACAGGTTCAACCAGAATGTTTAGAAATACAGTTAGATGATTTTTTTGTGACATCACCAAGCGCTTCTAATTCCCAGTAGTACAATCCGAAGACAGGTTATTACTGTCCGCAAAATAGTTTCAATAACATAGGCAGGAGAAATGTTTCAAAAAATTCAGCTGTGACTTGTGAAATGGAATGCGTTTGCAGGAAAATGATTGATTTCTTAACCTCTACTAGTTCATAAGTGGTAGACTTTCTTACAGCAGATGCAATGTATTCCTCATCAACTACACATAGAAATTAGATAGGTTGATTGGTGTCTGTTTGAATGACTGCTGCTATAATGTCTCCTAGAAAACAAAGGATAGATACTACTCCATAGCAATTACTATAGTAAAACAATTCAGAAGTATGAGGTAGGATTAGCCTAAGATAAACTAAGACCTCTCTGGGGGTACTAGTAAGAGTAGTTCCCTTCATAGAAAGTGTAGCTTTTCACAGAACTTATGGAATTAAGCTGCGAGTGTAGGGACTAGAGTGGGAGTTCTCTACAAGGATTGATACACTTGGGTAACAATCTTACAGCACCAAGTTGTGCCCTGACTGGTGATTTCAGACATTTAGTAGGATATCTTGATTCTGGAAATAACTTACTATCCACGTGATAGGAAGTGAGGTGTGTAAAGTAAAAGAGTTCCTCCTCACTGGAACAGTAAAACAATTCCTGCAATGTATGAACTACTCCATCATGCTGCAGTAAAATCCAAACTATCTAGGATTATTGTGAACTCCCACCCATGTTGCTACTCCCTGCTACAATTCAGAAAAGGCAACAACTATGTAGAGGAAGCGTGGAGCAGCAAAGGAAAGCTTTCTGCCTCATTTAAGTAGACAAGACTGCTATAAAAAAAAATTTTAAATGCTGGCTTTGTTTTTATATCTAGATGGGGCTTTCATCAAGCCTACTTGTAGCTACGTTGAGCTAGAAAATAATTAAATTGAAAATGTACTTTTGTATAAAGAAAAATAAGAAGTTTGGGGTTTTGTTATGACTTGGCTCAAAGTTGGGAAATGCTTGGTGGGCCAAAACTACTGCTCACTGAGTACTTAAAGCTACTGAGCACTATTGTACATATGTGTACATGTTTACACTAATGATACAGATTTAATTATATCCCCTTGTAGGAAAGTCCCATTGACTAAGGCTCAATAATTCATTAGAGATCTCTAAAGCCTCTTGACAATGCAATAAACATCCCCAGTGTTCCTAAAGCATTTAAAGCTGTTTTGTTACTTTTTGTTATGACCAGCTTTTAATTTGGAGGTTTTATCTTAAACTTTATATCATAAATGAGGTTTAATATTACATTTACAGGTAGTCCTCGACTTACGACGTTGATCCATTCTTACACGGCGTCGTAAACCGAATTTCGATGTAAGTCGGATCATACGTTCATACAGTATGGTTGCACGAAGTTCGACTTACGTCACAAAACCATGTAAATCGGAACAAGGCATGGTTGCATGCAGTTCGACTTACATCGCAAAACCATATAAGTCGGAACAAGGCATCGTATAAAGCATCGTAACCCCGAAACGACGTAACTCGAGGCCGTCCTAACCCGAGGAATACCTGTATATTAGAGATACATTTTTTTAGGTTAGTTTTCTTGCTATTACCACCTCAAATGTTAGACTGTAATCTTTGACTAGCAAGCCAAACTGGTCTGCAACCACAGATAACCACCATAAACTAAGAAAACATTTTTTTTCAGGATAGTAGAACAGCTTTCTCTTATTATACAGATTTTAACAATGTGAAAAGAGAACTATAGTGATTTATAAAACTTCCCTGATCGATCTAGCAGCAGTACACTAAGGGTGGAATTTATTAAAATGTAATTATTACAAAAATCGTTATATCAAACAATTTTTACCAATATTACCGATATCGTGATATTGATAAACTTGTGATATCGGCAATATCAATATTGCGATATCGGTAAAAATCATTTGATATCACGATTTACAATTTTAATAAATTTCGCCGTACTGCTGCTAAATCAGTATTCATCTGACAATCCACAGCCCAGGATCATGAGATGAATACTTCCCCCGCTGCAGCTCTCTTCCTGGGTATGTGAGTGACGTCAGTCCTCACATAGTTTCTGCCTCCTCCCAAAGTTCACCGAACTTAACCAACTGCATATGCACAGATCGAACTGCAGTTAGTTAAATTCGGTGAACTTTGGGAAGGGGGTAGGTACTATGTGAGGACTGATGTCACTGGTGTGGTGCAGGTAGCATGTGACGATCCACATCTCATACATAACCAGAAAGTGAGCAGGAACGGCAATGTATTCATCGGCGATGTATTCATGTATTCATCTGATGATCTTGGGCTGTGGATCGTCAGAAGAATACTGACCTAGCAGCAATACACGTATGGGGGAAATGTATCAAGTGCCATTATCGAAATGGTAAAAATAGGTGCTAAAATATAACAGCTATTTACTATTAAATGTGCACTTAAAGATAACTTCAATTTTTGTGTAAAAATGTTAGCAATTTGTGTCCTTTTTTTACACTAATTATTACTAGTTTGTGTAAAAAATGTTAGCAGTTCCCGTTTGTGTCCAAATATTAGCAAAATGTTACCAATTTCCATGCACAAATAGTAATTGCTAACATTTTGCTAACATTTGGACACAAATGGAAATTGCTAACATTTTTTTTACACAAACCAGTCATTAGTGTAAAAAAAAGACGCAAAATAGGAATTGCTAACATTTTTTATACAAATGTGTACCTGGTTCTCTAACGCCAGGGTTCAGGCAGGCGTTAATTTTACTTCTTATAAAAGGTCTTAAAGTTGTTCTAACCTTCATAAATCAAGTGTGCCTGGTCTTAATAACTGATTTTCGCAAAACATAAAAAACAGGTGCAGCTGATGCAAAATGGATGCAAACTGAATGATAAATTGCTAAGAAATGGATGCAAAGTAATTTGCCTCTCACTAAGGTATAGTACTGCATATGTAAATATGTAATTTGATTATAGTTCCCCTTTAATTCAGGAACTCAGATTTATGGAAAGATATACAGTGCCTACAAGTAGTATACAACCCCCTGCAGATTTAGCAGGTTTGATAAGATCCAAATAAGTTAGAGCCTTCAAACTTCAAACAAGAGCAGGATTTATTAACAGATGCATAAA
>WMED01017083.1:0-13109 GCA_019650415.1 Pipa parva | reverse complement strand
CCGTACTTTACATTAGTAGCCGTACTTTACATTAGTAGCCGTACTTTACATTAACAGCCATACTTTACATTAATAGCCGTACTTTACATTAGTAGCCATACTTTACATTAATTGCCGTACTTTACATTAGTAGCCATACTTTACATTAATAGCCGTACTTTACATTAGTAGCCGTACTTTACATTAACAACCATACTTTACATTAATAGCCGTACTTTACATTAGTAGCCGTACTTTACATTAGTAGCCGTACTTTACATTAATAGCCGTACTTTACATTAACAGCCGTACTTTACATTAATAGCCGTACTTTACATTAGTAGTATGGCTACCTTTCCATCGAAAAATTGGATAGAAAAACTTGATCAAAAAGTTTTCGGTCAGTAAATACCGATCGAAAATATCGAGCAATATTTATTGATCGAACAGTCAAGATGTATTCTGTTTAAACTCGAAAAGGTGAAATCTGCCTTTTTCGAGTTTATTGAATTTCACCCTTTTAAATGTCACCTAGCATCAGTCGGGTTTGTACTGAAAATTAGTAGCAAGATAGCATTTTGTTATAACAATTTTGTAGTAACTGGGTCCTTTGTATGGATACTAAGCAGTAAACTGGCTTTAATGACCTGGGTTTGGCAATGGAATACATTGCCATTTTGGCACTTGTAGTGTTAGAGAGAAGTGCCTGGGTCCTGAAAATTAACAGAGCATTGAAAAGTGGCCACAAGTACTGCCTGGACAGTTGGTAATAGCTTTTTATATCTAGATTATATTTATGACACTTTAAAATAATTCACAGCTGTATATGACATTTTTATTTAATCATTCCCACTGCACTAATGAATAATTCTCTTTCCCTCAAACAGTAAAAGAGCTTTCTGAAGAAAATAAGCACTTGGTGCAAGTGCCCGCAGAAATTTACCAAGCCATTAAAGATGCACAGAAAGATCCCACAATAAAAGGAGCAGAATCTGTTCTAAGAATACCTAGCTTAGAAAGATTAGTAAATGTAAGTAGTCTTTCAGTATATACCGGTAATCATTCTTTAAGTTTGGATCCAGTGTACATACTTAAGACAAGGTGAAGTAAAAAAAATAAAAGATATGCTCTACTACAGGGGTCTCAAACTTAGCTGGGTAAAGGGGCCACACATAAAAACATAAGGGCGAAATTTAGTAAAGGCGAAGCCGGCGATGCGATCAAAATTAAATTCCGATCGATTGGTAAAATTTACGCCTTTAATAAATTTCGCCTTTAAAGTTTCTTTAAAAATTGATCATCAGGGCCCTGTGACAATTTTTTTTTGTGCCGCCACCAAACAACACTTCCTTACCTATCCACAACTCTCTTGCATGAGCAAGTGTCGCACACAGGTAAGGACACAGTGTTGGGGGCAGTTAATCACACGTGCATTGCCACCAAGATACAACCGTTGAATATTGTGGCAAATCTTTAGAAAAGGAAGAAAAGAGAAATGAAAGAAAAAAGAGGGATAATGCTGTACTCAGTGTACTAAGTGGCTAATTAACAAACTTACAAGGACTAAATGGCTTGAAGTTAATCAAAGTGGTTTATTCACCTGATTCCCAAAAAAACAAAATGCAATAAATATATTTATATGTAAATAAATACAATACATAACACATATATCACATAAATATCTAGAAAATATACTTAAAAGCCTGTATATGTGCTTAAAGTGCACCTGTCACCTCAAAACTAATACTAATCTAGGTTCTACTAATGAAATGAACATTTTGTAAATATAAATGTATTAATAAAATGTAGCTTTATACAGCGTTTCTCTCTGTCATCTTCCCTGTCAGCCTGACTCTTCTTTCCCGAGTCGGGTTGAGCGGGGCTGAATGATGTTTGACATTATAGCTCCTCCAATCAGATTCCTTAAATCATAATCTAGCAGGTATCAGATTGGAGGAGCTATAATGTCAATCATAATTTAGCCACGCCCATCCGATTTGGGAAAGAAAAGACAGGCTGACAGGGAAGATGACTGAGAGAAACACTGTATAAAGATACATTTTTAAAAATACACATATATATTTACAAAATGTTTATTTCATTAGTAGAATCTAAATTAATATTAGTTTTATTATGTTATGAATATTGTGGCACAAGTAGTCTTAACTGCCAAAACAGCACAATGCCCTGTGCCTGCCAGAATCCATGCTAATTTCCACTCACTAGGAACGTACAATACAAATAAAAGTAATGGCAAATAAGTGGCAAAATAAAGGAAACAGCAGGGATAAAGTGTTTAAATCAATGCAGATGCAAAACATTCAAGGCATATTGTATGTTAATGTATATTGACAAAAAAAATACATGACATATATTCTTATTGAACTGATGTTTTCTTGTGGAAAAATAAAATCAGAACTACTCTTGTTTATATAAATAGTTAAATCAAAACTCCCTCTCTGTGTAGTTTCTGTGCTAAGTGATGTCTTAATGAACCCACTCTTTGCTTGTTCTATAGGCAATTGAAACAAAGAATACCGATGGTGTATTTGGCATCAATATACATCTGAAAGCGCTAGTGGATCAGCTCACAGGAAGAAATGAAGAATTACGGCAAGAGTTAAGTGGATCGAGGAAAGAAACCATAAATATTTCAAACCTTTTGACAAAAGCTAATGAAAAGGTATGAAGTGGCGGCTAGCCTCTGTGCTTCATTTACAGGATTTCTTTTATGTCAAACCCTTCAAAATCGCAAACTGATTTGCCCCATGGGCAACTAGATTACAGTATACAAATAGTCCTGAGAGCTAATGTTAGCATGCACACAGAAAATATGTTTGCACTGTTTGGGATAAAAAGGTGAGAAGTGTATGGATGTTACCATAAGGATTGTGCCAGTGGCTAGTTGGCCCTATCAGTAAGATTGTTACTTTCTGGGTTGTGCGACATCTCATCAGAATAGTGCTTCATCTGGAACTGACTGCAAAAGGGCCTCCAAAATGTAGAAATAAACCAAAACACTTGGCCAGACATGAAAGCAAATCATAAACCGAATTCTGGCAAATCTGTCCGTAAAGTGAGGAGGTTGCGGCTTTTTTGAAAGTCAGATTGCTGTCTGCACATTGAAAGTCTAAATCCACGCAAAATAAAAAGCACTATTGAAGCATTTTTAATCATTATATCCTATCTCATTATATTTAAAATGCACATAAACGATTTCAACATTTAGCATGTTCTAAATGTTCATTGAAATGCATAATAAACAGCAGGAGTACACTACATTTACACACGGAATAAAGGGCCATGTACTATACTGCTTATATACAGTAGAACTATTCTGTTTGTTTTGTTTTTTGAAGGAAGAAAACAGAACTCTCTTATTAAGTGCGCACTATTTCTTTATTAGATGTGTAGAGTAGTTAAACACCGTGAATAAAATTAAAAACACTTGCAAATGTCCTAAACAGGACTCAATGTTTTGGGGGAATACCATATATAGAACGATATATTATAATGTGTAGCCTGAGGTAGATTTAAACATTTAAGTATGTTCTCAATAATGCATTAAATAAGTCATGATTGGTAAAAGATAGTCAATATAGTTATAAATAAGTCATCAAAAGTATACTATACTATTTTACCAGTCAGCAGTCAATGTCATCCCTTCAGATAGTTACTCTTAAACCCTATAACAAAAGAGCTTCTTCTTGCAGCTCAGAACTATACTGAGCAGGGGCATAAATAAAGCGTCCACAGTGGTTTCTGCCATGACTGCTGAAACCACTCTACATTCCCAGAGCTGTGGGGACTTGGGAGGGGATAGCAATGTGGAGTTAATGGGCCCTGGTGGTAATTTGAAACTGTCACCTAGCAATAAAAATGGACTCCCTTGCTTCTGAATCTACATAAAATTAGCCCTATTCTAACAAGTGGATGCTGGCAATGTGGAATAGCAAAGAGTAGTCTGCTTCATTAGTTTTGGACATTCCAAACTATGAAAGGTTTCTGGAAGGTGATTTGGGAGATTTGTAATAGGTATTTGGATATAGGGTTGTGTTAGGATCTGGCCTTCTTTCTGTTGCTTACCACAGGGAAATGTGTGTTAAATCCTTAGGGAGTTATTCTCTAAAGTCCAAATTCGACTGTCAAATTCTCAAACAGCTGATTCCCATAGCAAATCCACAACTGTGACAATTCTCCCATTCTAAAGTCATGACTGCAACCATTTTAAAGCTACAGCCGTGACAATATTACCATAGTAAAGTCGCAACTGCGACAATATTCTCATTATAAAGATGTGACTGCGATAGTAGCAGTTTATTGCGACTTGTCTTTAGCTGGCGAATTCACACCTTTACGCGACAATTCTGACTTTAGAGCATAACCCGTTGTATGTTATTTTTTTTTCTGAATGCAGTTAAATTGATGACAGACAATTAATGGAAAACTCCAAATACATCTACTATAAAGGAACGGATTAGCAAAGTGATAAGAGTTAGTCAAATTTTAAAATTTGTAGCCTCCTGCCTAGAGAGAGGGATTCACATAACTTTTTATGGTCTCGTTGGTTTCAGTTTATGAAGTCTGGTTATTTTAAATGATTGTTTCTGGGATGAGTAGAGTGACCAGTTATAGTATTTTTCTTCATGATATGTTGATTCCACTGACCTTTCCTTGTTTAGATCGAGAGGCATTTTTTTAGGTAAATGTCTGGGTCAAAAACATACTGATGATATACAGTACAGCAGTGTTGTGTTTTCTTTTCTGAATCAAAAATGGAGAAGACTATGCAATAAGTTGTTTCTTATGTTACATTTGAATTTAAAACAAAATAAATCGTCCTCAATAAAAAAATGCAAAAAAAAAAGAAAAATCTTATGTTCACACCCCCCAAAAGACTATTACAATAAAATAATAATGTCAGGTTTGCAATCCATATTTAGCTGAGCACCTGTGATTAACTTTATAAACTTGGGACATTTTTTTTTTTTTCAAAAAAGTTATAGCAAAACATCTAAATACATATATATGGGGGTTATTCTCTAAAGTGTGGATTGTTGCGTAAAGGTATGAATTCACCAGCTAAAGTCAGTTACAATAGACTGCTACTGTCCCAGTCGCGACTTTACTATTGGAAATATTGTCACAGCCGCAACTTTTAAAATGGTCGCAATCACGAATTTACAATGGGAGAATTGTCCTAGTTGCGGATTTGCTGTGGGAATCCGCTGTTTGAGAATGCGACGGTTGAATTTGAACTTTAGAGAATAACCCCCTCAAAATCTCTATTCTCAAAACTTGGAGCAACAACAATAACATAAGATTAAAGTTAACTGTGTTAAGAGTATCTAAAATATTCCTTATAGTAACATGAAAACTGCAAGTATATGATTTTTGGTGTGTTTGCATTGTTCTCTATAATAATTTCATTATCAAGTACCATTATAAACTGCTCGGTACAGAAAACACTAATTAATATTCCTTTTTTCTTCTAGATTTCACAACTGGAAAGTGAACTTGCACTTTTGCATCAGGCAGAGGGATCCAACATTATGTTCAGACCAATTAACCTACCGGAAGGGATGTCCCTCTCCAGCACAAACCTTGTCAGCTCACTTAATGAGTATCTCGTGCATCTCTTGCAGGTCTTGTTAAGCTTGTCTGATCATTTCTTTTTTCCTTTCTTCTGCTGTACTAAGGAGAAATTGCAGCCCGGCTTAATAAAGAAAATGACTAAGACATTATGAATGGCTGTTAAACTCTGAAACTGCTAATTTTAATAGATTTAGCTACAGTATATAATTTATTTGAACACACAGAGCATGTTAGGATTAAAGTAAAAATAGAGCTAAACTGTGGAAGAGGTTAATGAATCATTTTTGAATTGGAAAAAAAACTGTACATAGGCATCAAAGGAGTGTGTGTTTTTTTTAAACAATAGTATAATCTCTATAGAAAATATTTTTACAATTATAAATGTTTAATATAAAGGAATCAAGGTACAAAATAAGTATATTACTGCCGCTGAAAAGCCTGGCCTCATTCTGCCAATTCAACAGGGTTTGTGTTAATGAAATTCCGAGGAGCACACGAATCCCTATACTAGCTAATATGCATACTAATAGATATCACCCTTTAATTGCCCTATACTGTACTAGTAATCATCTATCATCACCACATACAAATAGCCAGTGCAATGTAGAAAATGCCTACACAAATGGTAGCAGGTTGCTTTTATTTATAAAATAGAGAAAAAAAAAAAGATAACTGACTTGACAACTCTTCTGGGCACTTAACAGTAGATTACCAAATGTCTACAACCAAAAATTAATATGATAGACCTTTATTAAAAATGCCTGAAATCAAAATGAACAAGCACAGAAAAAAACCTTGCAACATCCAAATGTGGTATGACCAAATTCCCCAACAGCTAACAAAATACGTGTATATCAAACACAGAATGATTAATAGAATTGAAGCATCCAGTTTAGTTCACAGGGAGAAGATAAAGTGCTAATTAGTAAGTATAATAGCAAAAAAGAGGGCACTACGTGCACCTAGCAAAATTAGAGCAGCATTTAAATAATGTAACATGACACCCCACACTTATAAGGGGTAAATCAGGAAAGTGCGAACTCACTGTGCGATGCTTCACATCAGCTCATCGAGACTGGTACACGCTCCCTGGTCTCCTGCAAGTGGAGATCAGCAAACGCTCCAATGTGTCATTAGGAATCTAATGAAGATTAACTTGATCATTTGTAGCCACCAAACCTTAGTTTCAAAGACAAAGGGTAATTTAGGAAAGATCGAAGTACCCTTGCAAAGCTTCTCATTACTTCACCAAGTCGGGTACACGCTCACTGGTCTCCTGCACTCGGAGATCAGTGAACGCTTTAAAGGTACTTTGGCTCGGCGAGGCGCATCGAGTCGTCGCGAGGTGAGCCGAAGTACCTTTAAAGCGTTCGCTGATCTCCGTGTGCAGGAGACCAGGGAGTGCGTACCAGTCTCAGCAAACTGATGCGAAACATCGCAAAGTGAGTTCGCACTTTCCTGAATTACCCCCACAATATGAACACTTTCTAGTCTGGATTAGAGGTGCTGAAATTACATGTGCTGGGAAAGAGTGCTATTAAGGGCTCTACTTTTTTCTTGTAGTTTTTTTATTTGTATTATATTTGTATTGTATTGTATGCTTTTTTTTATATATTTATAATCCAGTACCCACCATATTTGATGATTCCTAAGGGGCAAAATTTAATAAAATCTAAAATATCAATATTGCGATATCGAATGATTTTTGCAGATATCCACGATAATTGAAAGTTTATCATAGCGCAATATCAGTAATATCAATATCGCGATATAGACATTCGATCGAAATATTTAATCTGTTTATTTCTATGGAAAATCCATAATATCGCTGGAAAATTCGATATCGTGATATCGATATCGGCAGAATTTCAATATCACAATATCAGTAAAATCGTGCGATATCGCGATATTAATGTTTTCAATTTTATTAAATTTCGCCCCACTAGAATCTTATCTTATATGTTCCATGGAAACTTGATTGAATCTGAGATTGGCAGTCCTAAAGCAAACTCTAGTGCATCTGGTACTGAAGATGTCACTAGAAGTTGTGATATCTACCATTTAGTCATGAATTTTACTTGCTAAGCTCTTCCTCAAGCCTGGAAACTTCTGCCTAGTTTTTTTGTTTGGTCACCCATGTTTTTTCTTTAAGAAACTGACATCTATTTATCAATCTACCTAATATTAATATTGCATGATATGCCAGAATGGTAACATGCTGTTTTGCCATAATAGATTATTGCTTTAATTATTGTTTGTACCCGTTGTTGTCAGCATGATTCTGACCATTTCAGTTACTGTTTTGCCAGTGTCTGCTTCAATTAAAGGGACTGTGCTAAGAGATTGCTTTGTTACCTGAAGTGAAGGACAATATAAAGGTTACTTATGTGGTATGGAGTTTAGAAAGATTTACCGTGATTGATGATATAATAATGATTTATTAATATTGAGTCATATTTTGTTGTGGATTTTCGTATCACTATTATTTACTTTCCATGAAAAATATCTTGTAATGGAGTGTTTTCTGACAATTATGGAGAGCTTTAAATCTACATGAAGATATGCAAATTAATAATGTCATTTACAGGAAGTAGAATCTAAAGAACAGTCAGTTACAAGATTGGAAGAAGCATTAGAAGATTACAAGCGAAAGTTTGCTGTTATTCGCCATCAACAAGGGTTGTTGTACAAGGAGTATATGAGGTAAAAAAAATCCTATCAAAAGATCTGTAGAATCGAGTTTTCTTAAAGAGAAACCATCCAGTGTTATAGAAGAGAGAGAGATGTCTAATTTCAGTTTGTGTATGTGTGAAGAGTACTTGCAAATAGTCTCCTGTAAATAAATAAATGTAAATATGGTGTAATGCTGTGGAGATCATGTATTGCACACATGACTAAACTTGACATTGTTCTATTGGGCAGTGTGGTGGCTCGGTGGTTAGCACTGCTACCTTGTAGCACTGGGTTCAATTCCACCCTTAACTTCATGGAGTTTGTATGTTCTCTCCTCACCTGTGTGGGTTTCCTCCCACAATCCAAAAACATACATCTGTGTCTGTCTATGTATGTGTGACTGAATAGGGAAACTAGATTGTAAGCTTCACGGGGCAGGAACTGAAGTGAATAGTTAATCTTTGTAAAGCGCTAAGTAATATATCATCGCTATATAAATGAATAAATACATACATTATTTTTGTTCAGAAAACTATGATTTTACCCCCCCGCAAGTCTCATTTCTCTGACTGAAATGACAGATTTGCGCATCTGTTTGCACTATCTAGGCTAGATGCTTAATTAATTGTTAATTAAATAATACATAGTTTGAACTTTCTTCTTTTAAAACTGGTTGATGTAATTTAGTTGATATAAACATATGGGGGTTATTCACTAATGTGCGAATTCCCATAGCAAATCCGCTACAATTTCCCCATTGTAAAGTCGTGACAATTTTTTAATGTTAAGATTGTGACAATTTTCCCATAATAAAGTCGCGGTTGCGAAAATATTCTCATGATAAAGATGCGACTGCGACAGTAGCAGCCTATTGCGACTGTCTTTATCTGGTGAATTCGCACCTATACGCAACAATTCAGACATTAGTGAATAACCCCCATAATCTCTAGTTAGATGGCTCTATAAGGGTCTAACATCAGAACAGCCTAGTAATTATGGATACATAAGCAGGCATTGCTTCCTTCGTGCAAGCATGTTAGTTCATACATTTGAAATATTTTTGTTAATTATGATTCCCTGAATTCATTTAGTGAACGGGAATCCTGGAAGCTTGAAATGGAGAAAATTAAAGAAGAGAATGCTAAAATGGAAGGTCAAAAAGAACAGGATATGGTGCAAATCAAGGAGTATATGGTAAGACTGGTATCATTTAATAAATGATATTCTCCTATTCTGCCTTTATACAGCACTGAGCATCTCATTTATTTTAAGCAATGGTTGTTTGCTTTTTTTTTTTAAATTATTGTTTTTTTCCCTACTCAGTCTCCCAAAATACAATATAATACTTTTATATTTAGTTTTCAATTAAAAAAATGAAGTGTTTCTTTACGGTTTGTGCTAATGTACACTGTTTAACACTGCTTTGGGAATCGATAACCCCTATGTAGAAAATAGTACAATCAACAAAAATTATTTTTTTCCTTTGCATTCATAGTTTCCACCTCTGTTCAATTAAAAAAAAAAAAAAGCATTTGAAAATGTATATCACCAAAATAATGATTATTGAAAACTTTCTCTGCAAATACATTTCCAGATGTACAGTCCTTAAAGGGGAACTATAGTCAAATTACATATTCACATATGCAGTACTATACCTTAGTGAGAAGAGTTTCTCCCCAGTAGATGTTTCATGTGATGCAGAATGATTGAGTAGGCAGCACTGATAAACTCCTGCACCAGGAAATGTGTGTGTGATGTGTACTGGCCATTTTTCCATGCAAAGGTAACCTTCCCCGGATGTTTTTGCCCTACTTACTACTTATAATTATTTTCTTTTATTATTGGTTTAATAAACATAACAAAGAAAAACAAAGTTAAATAATAATAGCAAAAATATACAACAAGACCAAGAGTTGCTATTAGATGCATATAATAACAGAATAACATATGCTTAAGTTATGCAAACATCAATAAACTTTTACTTGTAACATACTTCAATGTGGTTTGTTTTTGTTTTCTTTTGTTTTTTGCCTTGCCCTTAAGTGCGTGAAGTTACAATGTACATTTTGATCTTGTTAACATCTTAAACAGCTAACAAAAATGAAAATATTACTATAATCTAATGACTAGTTAAATAAGTAGGTGCGTCCTTGAGATACTTAAGGGGAGGGAAACAGGGATTAATCTAACTACATGGATGGAGGGGGACTAGGAATAGACCCTTCACTCTCTGGAGTCAGTTATTTCAATTGCACTCTCTGAGTTATTCAAATTTTCTAATTATTGAGACCAAGGAAGCCACATTAATTCAAAATTATAGCCTTCATCGTTTAAGAAATATCTGATTTTTTTCCATTGTGTAAACCCAGTTTACTTTAGAGATTAACTCCTTCCATCTTGGAAGTGACCGCTTTTTCCATGCCGCTGCCAGCAATGTCTTGGCCGCTGTAAGTATATGGGTCATTATTTTATGCTCCTCTTTGGAGTGAAGTTCTGAACTTGGAATACCCAACAGAAAAGATTGAGGAGTTTTGGTTATGCTTATGCTGAGTACTTTGCTAAGTAAGTCAGACACCATATCCCAGTAATTTTGTGCTGTTTCGCAAGACCACCAGGTGTGTATAAAAGTTCCTCTATGCCCACAATCTCTGAAGCACTCTGAAAGAGAGGACTTTCTCCACATGTGGGCTAATCTAGTGGGTGTATAGTACCACCTGTAAATTATTTTATATGCCCGTTCCTTGGTCGTTGCACAGATTGATGATGCGTGAGATGCCTTCCATATTTTTGACCAATCATGCAGAGAAAGGTCCATACCTAAATCTGTTTGCCACTTTTGCATATAGGGTTGTACTAACTTTGTTGTGTCAGCGCTAATATTTTGATATATTATAGAGATGAAGTTACAAGGCATAATGGAGGCGAAGCACATGTTTTCAAAATATGTTTGTGTGTCAAATATTGTCTTCCTTTTTTTCCTTGTTAAATAGTTTCTAATTTGTAAATAATGATATAATTCCTGATTGGACAGTCCATATTCTACCTGAAGTTCCGCAAATGATTTAATTATATCGTCATGATATAAGTTGCAAGCTAATGTGACTCCGTTTTTTGTCCAAGATCTAAAATTAATGGGATCCTCTCCTGGTGGAAATTTTTTGTTATAGTAAAAAGAATGAATTCAAGAGTTAGATGGATTCAGTCTGAGTTTATCATAGTATTTTGTCCATATGTTGAAGGTCAGTTTAGTTATTAGGAACAAATATTTTACTTCAGTTCTGCTTTGTGGGTGGATCCAGTAAAGATTAGTAAAATCTATTGGTTCGCAGGCTGTCTTTTCTATCTGTAACCATGGAGTTTCAGGGGAATGATGAGCTCGCACAATTGAACTCAGAATTGATGCTAAGTAATATTTATATATATATCGAGAACTCCCAAACCTCCTAGTTTCCTTGGTTTGTTCATAATTTGAGCTCCTATGCGGGATTTTTTGTTTCCCCATATAAACTGTGAAACTGATTTTTGAAACGACATACA
Organism: Pipa parva; assembly: GCA_019650415.1. Taxonomy (NCBI): domain Eukaryota; kingdom Metazoa; phylum Chordata; class Amphibia; order Anura; family Pipidae; genus Pipa; species Pipa parva. The sequence goes on along the minus strand of WMED01017083.1, from coordinate 1,325 downwards.
GTGGTGTGAAAAAGTGTTTGCCCCCTTCCTCATTTCCTGTTTTTTTGCATGTTTGTCAAACTTAAGTGTTTCGGAACATGAAACCAATTTAAACAATAGTCAAGGACAACACAAGTAAACACAAAATGCAATTTGTAAATGAAGGTGTTTATTATTAAAGGAGAAAAAAAATATAAACCATCAGCTTCAGCTCTATTCTTATTTCTGATAAAGAGTTTCTTATCTCAAGCCTGATGTCCTCTCTGAAACCTAATATTAATTGTTTTAAGTAATTTAAGTCCCTTTTAGTGCAGGGAGCTAAGTCATCTGTAGATGGGTTTGCCTCATCTAATTGCACAGGAGTTTTTTGTTTTACTTGATCCTGCTTTAGCCTTGAAAAATCTGAGGCCCCTTCTACTGTGGTAGAGGATTTGTTTTTGCCCCCTTTCATTTTGAATTATTGTGCAGTTAGATGTGAGTAATATTGGCGTAGTTTCACACCTCAGTAATTCATATGGTTATGTGCTTGACTTGCACCCCTTTACTGTAGCTTGTACTTTTAGGGAACCTTGTATGATACTCAGTCAGTGCTTGTGGATATATATATATTTTTTTGTATGTTAAAGTCAGTTGGTGCTTGCTGGGATTTGTTATGTGACCCAGGTAATGATATTGCAATCAATTGCTGCAGGCAGGGAACATAACTTGGTGTGTAGTGACATAAGATAGATTTGTACTCACTTGTGCCAATGGACCGTCTCTGTGGTAGGTTTGTAGGGAATAAACACCTCCGGACTTTGTGCCTCCTTAATTGAGCGGCTATAGAGGTAAAGCCGGCTGCTTCTAGCTTTCCCACACTTACTCGGGTATTTTCGGGCCTCTCCGGAGCTTACAAATGCCGGCCAGCGACACAATCCGGCTGCACACCAGCTTCCCGAACTTGCTCTGGTATTTTCAGGCCTCTCCAGAGCTTACAAACGCTGCCAGCAATACGATCCGGCTGCACACCAGATTGCAGTTTTCAGCTGATCCTCCTACCGGTAAGCTACCCACAGCACCCGATAGACTGAGTCCCTTTTGTGGCACCAATGTTGGCCTCCAAGCTGCGCTGAGCCTAAACTGCTGCGGATTCTTCCCGGAGCTATGAACTCAGGCAGCCATTCTTCCCAGCGGTCAGGCCACCGAGGGTAGGACTTTTTAAATGGGGAAATCAGTCTTGCCCTACTTACTACTTAGCACATGTGTCCGATGCAATTTGTGGTGCTCGCTAGCCTATTTTCTTTTCATAGCACATGTGCACAAGTCAGCTTTCCCTATGTAATCTCCTGCATTCCAACTTAATTTAT
>WMED01017082.1:0-11309 GCA_019650415.1 Pipa parva | reverse complement strand
TTAATAGTAAGGGGCATAATATGCACAATAGTGCCAAGATAGCACCCACCTCCTTCATAAAGTAGGAAGGAGGGGGCAGTACAGTTTGTTGTGCTCTATGGCATATACTATACAGCAGGGGTGGGCAATTTTCCCAATGGGCCACATGTGAAATTGGAAAGTATATTAGTTTGGCCCTCTAAAACAATTGCAATTTCTCATGTGGCCCCATGGGAAAATGAATTGCCCACCCGATATAGCTGATAAAAATAAAAGGGTGTCCACTCAATAATAAAGCTAGCACAGTCCAGGTAACCGGAAGAGCAGCTACAAATATAAAATTGTAAAATAAAGGTAAATATGGGACTGTCCATGAATATATGCCAGTCAATTTATTAAATGTGGTGAGAAATTGTTTTCCCTTAAGTGTAGCTACCAGTTATTGCACCTGATTACCTACAGGCCCAGATTTCATGGGATCCCTAGTATCTAATGTTGGCAAAACTAGTATTAAGCATCCAAAATCTGTAACGTAGACATTATATCATTAAAAGGGTGGAGGATATCTCTGTATTACCGCGTGTGTCAAATAATCCAGTGAAAGTATGCTATGCTATGCTGTAAGGCTCAGAGGACTTGACTGCAAACCCTATAAAAGTTGCATTGTGACTGGGATAGCAGCATTTTACAATGGGAGACTATTTATATTACCATGATGGGAAACAAAGCCTGATTGAGGAATTATCTTTTAAACTATATTTGTGACTACTCTAATTTGTAAAGATATGTATGTTTGTTCATTATATTATGGCTATATGAGTCTAAGATCTTGTTCCAATTCTTTAAACTTGTAACAATAATAAACCCAATGGAATGCATTGTTCCTTTTTTTTATACTTTGGGGTGCTACCAGCAATGGGAACCTTAATGTGAATCTGACATGTACTGGGGCATTCATTGTTCATAGCACTAACTTTGCTATGCTGTCAATATTTTACTTGCTGTAGCTCTTTGAACATTGTGGGGTCTCAGTAAATTTAGATTCACTTTAAGCAGTTTGATTTAAAAAAAAAAAAAAAAAAAAAAAAAAAAAAAGCATTGTGAAAGCCTACAGGGTAACAAGCAAGAAAGTTCTGAAGTATACAACAGCCCATTCAGCTAGATCTGTATGTAGTACCTGGTCAGAGGGCCTCTGCCTCATATGTAAAGCAACTATACAGTCCTCTTCAAATATGCTTGTAATACATTTTAAACTAAATTGACTTCCAGAATGACCTGGTTGAAAGAAGGTCTTGGAGTAATGTATTTGGTCAATAAACGAGTCTCTTAAGCATCATTTTTTGCAACCCTCCCATTTTTTTTTTTTTTATAGAATTAGTTTATCCTATTGGTGAAATGCTGCTGTGGTTAACAGGTAAAACAGGAAATGATTTTAAACTGTCATTTCTGCATCCTTGTCACCCTCATTGCTTCCCTCACAAATACTTCCCTCCCATAATTTTATCTTCATAATCCGGGGATGGAAATACAAATGCCCATAGGGATTTCTATAAAAATGTTGGCGTGCATCCACACTTGCACAAAATGTTGTAAATAAAATACAAAAACGCTGCAGACTAGGATTTGACAGCAACCTGTCACACAAGTGTGGCCGTACCCATATGTTCTGAATCTACATGAACGCTGAAGAAAAAAGAAATGATGCTGCTTTTCTGTTTTTTTTTTTTTTTTTTTTTTTACCTTGTTTTACTTTAATGCTTAGTGAAAGCTGGATGCTTTGGGACTGCTGCCCTCTTTTCAGTGTGACTCATTGTTTCACATTCTATTTTCACTTTAGGTTATTCTGTCTCGTCAGTATGGCTCAGAGGGACGCTTTACTTTTACGTCACATACCCCTGGAGAACATCAGATCTGCTTACATTCTAATTCTACCAAGTTTTCCCTCTTTGCTGGAGGCATGTTGGTGAGACATGGATGCACTTGTCTAAAGTTTTTGTCTGTTGCTTTCTTTCATTGTAGATTATTACATAAAGCTACTTGTCAAGTGCACTTCACTTAAAGAACGCAAGCTAAAAAATAAGATATAAGTCACAACTTGAACAATATTTTCACTGCACCGAGGCAGACTTCTCACAACACTTTACACACAAGATTCAGCCTGAAGCTCTGCCCACTCATCAAATTGGCAGTCCAAAAGGCTTCAAATGTCATCACTTTCATTGATCGGAGCGTTCTCATTGATCGGAGCATTCTCATTAGCCCTGCAATAAACATGATGACATTTTTGAAGCCTTTTGGACCTCTGATTTGATGAGTGGGCGGAGCTTTGGGCTGAATCTTGTTTGGAAAGTGCGGTGAGAAGTCTGCCTTGGTGCAGTGAAAATACAGCAGAGTTCAAGCTGTGACTGCAGCAATTCAACTTACTATGAGGTATTTAATAGGTCTTCTTTATTTTTTAGATCTAATTTTACTTTAAATAGTTACAAATGCCAGGTGCAACTTCTAAGACTAAGGGGGGAATTCACCATAGTGCGAAGTGAGGTCCGGATCCTTCGCCTCACTTCGCACATGCTGTTATGTGCTTGCTGATGTCCTGCACGCGGACATCATTGAGTGCTTTAAAGGGATTCCAGTCTCAGCGAGGCGACTCTTTTGGTCTCGCCAAGACTGGAATCCCTTTAAAGCATTCGCTGATGTGCAGGACATCAGCGAGCGCATAACAGTCAGTGCGAAGTGAGGCAAAGGATTCGCACCTCACTTCGCACAATGGTGAATTCCCCCCTTAAAAGTAGCAGAGGAGTAAATGGAAAGTGAACTCCTGGGACTTCATTCGATATGAAACAAAGATATGAACAAAAAATTCTTTATTCATTCAGGATGAAAACCCAAACACTGTGTTTGTGTACGGCTTCAGACAATTATTTATTCATCCATGTAGCACACTTTTGCATTTTTGTTTCTTTCTAATTGTATCTTTTCTTTTTCTCCCCCCCCAGCGAATTCACCTTGATATCCAGGTTGGGGAGCATGCCAATAATTATAATAATATTGCCGCTCAGGATAAACTCAACACGCTACAGTTACGTGTCAGGCAACTGATAGAACAAGTGGAGCATATTCAGAAGGAACAGAATTACCAGAGAGTATGTCATACTTCAGCTATCATTTTCTATTTTATTCACATTTGGCCAACATATTGTTTCTGCTACTTGATACTTCTGGTGCCTTTCCCGACCTGCACACTTGGATTAGTGGTTTGATGTATAGGAAATCATTGCTGCTGGATGGAAGCATTCATTTGTTATTTGGATAGACATTGAGCTTGCACTGTTTATTGGTTTATGTTTGGTGAATCATTGCTGCTCACAGATGGCATAGAACAGGGGTCTCCAACTGCCAGTTTGCAGGCCCCTAAGTACCAGGGTGCATAATGGATATGTGTACACAGGAAGCGTGTCGCCATCATGTGTCTGGTACACGTGTTACCCCTCCCTCCTGGTCCATCAAACCTTTGCTGGGAGGGGTAGAGTCCCTGATCCAGCAAAGGTTGGGGACTGCTGCCGTAGAAGACTTGTAACAGTAGTGCACAGGTAATAACATATGTTAAAACGTCATTACAAATGATTACAAAAGGAATAACATGCACTCACAATTATATCTATTGGGCAACATAAATTTCTCTGTTGCACAATGTTTAAAGGAACATGAAAACCTGTTAATACAGTGGTTCTCAACCTTTCTAATGCCGTGACCCCGTAACACAGTTCCTCATGTTGCGGTGACCCCAAACCAAAAAATAATTTTTGTGGCTCCTTCATAACTGTAATTTTGCTACAGTTATGATTCGGAATGTAAATACCTGGTATGCATTATGTATTCTCATTGGTACAAATAAGCCTGCTGCACCGCTTAGTAGGCTATTAGTGCTTTTATGCAGTGGTGCCTGATGATCTGATTCATATCCTCTGTGTGCTGCTCTGGGAGCTCAGGGGATTAGAATCAGATCATCGCCACCTCTGCATAGAAGTACTAGCAGAGTGCAGGCATCTTACTCCTCAGCGCTCCTAGTAGGATGTCTTCCACAAGCGCTGTGTTAATAAATAGCTTTCTATTTATTGGACACTTAAGTATTAAGTACAAGTACCTTTAAGAGAGGAAGTAGTAAGTTTGGTTGTTACTAAAACAATAGTGACTGTCTATAGATTTCTAATGCTGTTTTAAGCCCAAGAAATATGTATTCATTGTAGGGGTTTTATTTCCCTTTTTCCTGATTTTGTAATAGGCAGTTAGCAGGATTAGGTAAGAGATGATGGTCTGTTTGGGAAGGGGGCTGGAATAATGTCATTTTGTTTTGTGTGGAAAGAATATTGAAATATTTGTTGCCATTACGATTGCTACTTTTTTTTTTAAAATGGAGCAAGATTGTAACCGTAGAGAAATTTTTGTATAACACTGTGCTTTGAGATTTAGGTACTTTTTATAAGTTGTAACATCAAGAGGATTTGATAGGTTTATGCCATCTTTGCCCTTATTTAATAGTGGTGTGTTATATACTCTAGTTCAATGATGCACAACCTTTTTTGGCCTGGGGGCCATATAAAATTGAGACACGCATGTCACGGGCCACTTTTAAGTCCCAACTTTTAAAGTCGCGACTGCGACAAATTTTAACATTACAACTGCGACAATTTCCATAGTAAAGTCGCAACTGCGGCAATATTCTCATAAAGACGCAACTGCGACAGTAGCAGTCCATTGTGACTGTCTTTAGCTTGCGAATTCACACCTATATGCATCAGTTTGTACTTTGGAATTCGGACCGTAGGTTGGGCATCACTGAACTAGTTGCTTTAACTAGGGAGTCCTTTTATGTTGCATAGTTTGAGCTCCAATATATACAGAGTGGCTTTGGCATGCATATAATAGTCAAATTATCACCAGTTTGTATGATTTCCTTCTGTATTTTGAGGCATTTTATATATATATATACAGTATACATACATACAGAAGGGACAGCCATTCTCCCAATCTCTCTCTGCTCCTTGGCTCCCCGTAAGCAAAAAAATCATTTACAGTGTACTCCTTTTGACATTTAAGGCACTTCACTGTTGCCTCTCCCTACATTTCCTCACTCGTATGCCCGTACATTCCTCAAAATCAACTCTGCTCCTCCCAAAGCAACCAGCTTTGCGTGCCACACACCAAAACTGCCCCCCTTCTCATCTCAAACCTTTTCTCTTTCTGCCCCCCACATCTGGAATTCTATACCCCTTTATCTTCACCAGGAACATTCTCTCTGCGCTTTTAAAACCAAACTGAAGTCCTATCTTATGGAGCACTGATTTTTATGTATATAATATTATATTTTATTTTTTCCTTAGTTATTTATGCTTAATATATATATTTATTGACCAGTGTTTCAGCACACTGTTACAGCTATTATTACCCCTCTATTTATGTATGTAAGTCTTCCTCCCATTTAGATTGTAAGCTCTTCGGGGCAGGAATCTTCAACCTCTTGTGTCAGCTAGTCTTGCACTTAGTGATGTATCCTTGCGATATTTTACTTGTTTTATATAATGCACTTTTCCCATGTCTGTACTATATTTTTATTAGAAACAAGAGGATATTGGTTTGCTCAATCCCTCACTGCGACAGAAAAGTAAACATAACGATATCATGTAGACAAAAAAATCGGGGTGCACTATATAGGAGCCAAGCAGCGATAAGAAGAAAATAAAGTGCACTCACTCGATTAAAATCAGAGAAGTTTAATCCAAAGTTGCATTAAAAATATCCATAGGAAAGTTGCAAATGATTAAAACCATCAGGATGTCATATGGGCACCCCCATATGATTTTTGGATTGTTTAACTTTGTCATTACAAACCTTTATTGTATAATCTTTCACTGTCACCAGAAAAAGAATTAATTAGGGAAATGGTAAAATATTAAGGGAAATGTATCGAATGAAGTTATAATAGGGAATGGACACAGAATATATTACCAGAGTTTTGTCTTTCATTTTTGCAAAGCTCTGTGCTAAGACCAGGTACAGCTGATGTATGAACACTTTTAAGGCCTCTTGTAACTGAAAGTAAAACAAGTCTGAACCTAGGGATAAGAAAATACAAAACTGTGGGGAAAAAGGTTAGCCATTCCCATTTTGCTACCCCCCCCCCACACACACACACACACACACTCCTTTTTATTCTAATTATTAAACGGTGTAAGAAGTTTTGCCTATTCTCCTTTACACATGGGTGAAACTGATATGGATACATTTTCCCATTTATCTTTTCAGTTTAATTTTTTGTTTTTTTCATATTGCTAGTTGCAGCCATGTTATATTTAGGTAAACAGACACCTTCCAGTCCCAGGAATGGCACTGTAATTAATACAATATTCATGAAGTGTTCCTGAATGCCTGTCAGGCCATTCCAGTAGTGTGACTACTTGTGTTTAATATAAACCAGTGTCTCATTTCATTGGAGAAAGGGCTTTTAGCCCTAAACATGTGAATGATACTGGTTTTTATTAAACACAAGTAGTCACACTACTGGAATGGGTCCGACTGCTATTTTCTTTATATTGAAACAAATTACCTACCTGTAACCTACAGTAGCCAACCAGCTATTGCATTTGTTTAGGCTAGTACAGGCAAAGATTGGATTGGCTGCCATGGGTACCTACCTGTGCTGTTGAATGTTACTCGCCCTTTGCAGTAATTGAGGCTACTGCTGTCTACATTCTGTTAACATTTTCTTTTCCTGCTTTTCCTACAGTGGCGCGAGGAGAGGTTCCGACAGACCAGTGAAAGCACCAACCAGCGCGTCCTTTGGTGGTCTATTGCCCAGACTCTTATTCTCGTTACTATTGGTGTTTGGCAGATGAAACATTTGAAGAGCTTTTTTGAAGCTAAGAAACTTGTGTAACAGGACCTAAGGCCTATCATGTCACAAAGGCTTGGCCTATGTCTAATCTCATGTCTTCCACCCCAGGCAAGATGTGTACAGAATGGGATCATGTTATTAGGTGACTCTTGTTTATTGGACAAAGGGATCAGCTTTAGTCAGTTTTTATTGTTCCTATCTACTGATATTGGCATTTTACCCAGTGTTTCTCTTATTGCTAAATATAGATTCCTTCAAATTTCTTCTTTTACAGAATACAAAGTAATGCCAAATTTTTAAAAGAATTCCTGTCATGTTGCCTTCTTTGGCTGAATGTAAATGCTTTTTGTTGCCTCTTGCCTTTAAATGTGTGTTATTTGTTTTTTGTTTTTGTGGGTGGGGGGTAGATAAAACAGTCATTGGGTAATTTTTAATATCTTGTAATTTAATGAATTATTGGGGATGTGGGTTGTTGATTTATTCTGTAATTTAAGACAGCTGCTGCCTGACAACTTTGCACTGTAGAAGTCAAGGCAGCGGATAACAAAACAATCACCCCTGGTTATGATATGTAAAATCTTTGGCATTGTCTTTGTGATATACTTCTATGCTGAGATAGGCAGCTATGCCAGCGAGTCCAAGGACTCCAGCATTCCTAAACATGCTGGGAGTTGTAGTCCCCAAACAGATGAGTTATCACCATGCCCAGTTCAGATGCTGCTTACTTTTTTTTTGTCACTATGAGATTGAAGGCTTTGTTTCTGGAGTCATTGCACATGCTTTAGTACTTTATACCACCTGCAGCAGTATTCAGAGGACTGCCATGAAAACAACTGGCTCCTTTTTCTTTATCAGGGATCTGAGCCACTGGGATCTAACGTGTACATAGATCCTATCAAGTTACTGATCTTGAATTTATTATTTTTTTTTTCTGCTTTAATAAAAGAATTTTGTTTTTAAATAATTGTGTTGGTTGTGTATTTGTGTCACTTGGATAAAATGATTTCTTCTGGGTGACACTATGGGTTTTTTGTTTTAACTTTTACTAACAAATAATAATGAAACCAGTTCTACCCTACAAACTGTTTAATTTCATTGGCTCAAGTTTACACTGTGCATCTCAGTTGCTACAATTATATTGGCAAAGTCATTACTGCTGTTTTGAGTCTGATTTCTGAGATGTCACATAGTGAACAGTTTCTGCATCAGCTAATGGCTGTTACAGCTGCCTTCAGCTTTCCATGGCATGTGTTGCACACCTAATGAATCAACACAAGTGCAGTTGGGGTGTTTAATAAAATTTATTCCAGACATCCATCTGCAAAATGAAATGTACAGCAGTCATCATGGAGACTGGGACCTTCCTGCATACATGGATCTGGTGGCTGACAATTAGTTTCCTCCTTGTATTATAATAGAAACTAGTTACAGATATACAAACTCACAATACTCAATATATATTCACAGTAAGTTTGCATCTAATATACATATGCTCAAATAACACAGTAAATGGAATAACTATAGGATTTACCAACATTAGATCCTATCTAACATAACTGCACACGTCACTGACCTAATCACACATCAGACATTGTAAACACCCTCAGGCTAAGGAAAGCTGATAACAACAGTATAAAAGTAGTAAAACTTTGCAAAACATACATAGACATGTACCTGTTGGTTTAGTTACTGACTTTCATGTGTTAATTAGGAGCATTTTGATGTTGGCGATGCAGCTTTGTATAGGAATAAATGGTTTTCACCAGATTTAGTGAGATGAATCTTTTATAGCGATACAGTTTTACAGAAAAGGTTGTTTTTTATAGGGAATATCTGTCATTTGCTGAGCAAAAAATATTGCTTAAAAATCCATCAACCAAAAAATAGTTACACTTTCTCAGCAAAATGGTCAGAAAGAGGAAAAAAAATCAGGGGAAAGATGATTTTCTTTCACTTTTACCATTTTGGTCCTTTTATAAATATCCCCTGTAAGTGTGTGCCTTGCATTAGCTGAGAGCTTTAGAATCAAACAAGGCTGACATTGCAACTCATGTTAGAACAGCTGGATTATGCTTTCTCTATGATCTGCCCCATATGATTAATATGGGTGTGTCAGTATTATGCAAAATTATTATGTATTATTGTGTATTAGTATACACAATAATATAGTATTATGCCACCTGACATAAGCCATAATTATATGCTGCTGTGGGAAAAATATATTGGGTGTATACTTTCACTTAAAAAAATAGTCCAAGTGCAGCCTTGCATCAAACAAGGGGAGTGTCAAAGTATTCAATATGGAATCTTCCATAAAACTACTACAAATCTACCAGGCTCCAAATTGTCTGCAACAAATATACACCCTTCTAGGCCCTAAGGGTTATGTTTATTAAAGTACAAATCAAAGTCATTTACATGAGAGAAATTGATGTTATTCAACAATTCACCACCTGTGCCATATTCAGCATGGAAGGTTATTACAGTCTGTAATGAACAATTAGTCAACTAATGTCAAGGCGCATATTTACGGCATAATTTAACGGCGCAAAAGTGACAACAATTCTAGTAATTATTACTTTTTTTTATGTGAGAATTTGCAGCGGTCGACTGGCATGAATATGCAAATGACATTTGCCAAGCCAAGTTAATGAACTAGCGGTCGAACACTCCAAATCACTAGTTTGTACCATAGCAGTTTTTGACATCCATATTAGCATACAATACTAGTGTTTTAAACTATATTATGCCAAATAATTCCCGTATATGCTAAGAAATTCGATTTACTGACTTGTTAAACAAAGTTTAACTTATATAAGTGAAAACCCTTTGGGCCTTATTCATAAAAATTCATTCATAATTATGGCTTAGCCCTTAGTTTTCACTCTTATGTTGTTGGCAGACATTTTTTCATCTAACTTCTCCTACCCTGTATTTTCTATGTGATCATGGCATCCCCCGCTGCACAGAGCAAAGCCATGCCCCCTCCATCTCCATGCTGTTTCATGACTATAAAGACTTGGTCAGAGTGAAAGGAGCTGCACATGCCAAGAGCTATCCGATCAATAGCTGAGTAAGTGGATAGCTTTGGCAAGCCGACCTCCACCGTGGTGACCCATGTTGTTTGCCATGGGGAGATGGGGCTCTGGTGGCAATCGTGCACCGGCCCAGGAGAGGGTTACCCGCTAGGGCCCAGCTCTTTGAAGTTCCACCACTGCCTGGTGGGCCAGTTAAACACTGTTGCCAATATGATATTTATAATGTAGAAAAAATTATAGTGACATTGTCCACTTTAAACCGATCTTTGCCAAATTGACACTACTTTTATACAGTATGCCTATTTCTGATGAAATTGCTACAATACACCAGTGCTGCTATTCACCTATGTGCATGACAATTTGCTGAATCCCCTCAAGGATATGCTATTTATTAAATATAAGTGCAATGTGGCACATTCACTTACAGTGACAAATTCACCAGTAGGATTTTCCTTAGTCACAGGGGCCAGTTTTACAAAAACCAAAGCACTGGGCAATGCTGGGGCTGGGTCCTGTCAGAGCTGGGAGGGTAGCCATTTGTTTATTTTGTGCCTGGTGCAAAGGTGCCCCCTCAGGTCAGGGACTCTGGGTAATTGCCCACTTTGGTGGCCCTTAATACTGGCCCTGCTCATCCATATCAATAATTTTCTGACTATTTATTAAAAAAAATTAAAACATTTTCCATTTCCACAAATTGTCATCATATTATTCACATTGTCCCCATATTCTGATGCATTTGCTGGATTTGAAGCCGTTTAGCTCATAACTGTCCCACAGCAAGTCAGTGGTTTACGAACCAGTAAATCCAAAAAGTAGGGTAAACATTTGATAAAAGGCCTAGGCCCAAAACATGTAATGCAGCACGTCATTAAATGTATTTGGTAGCCCACTACCTTGTTTGCTGTTTACCCTACTTTTTTGGATTTACTGGATTATATTTGACACACGGACGGAGGTAACTTGGGGAACAGCTATCTCTTCAAACCAAGGAAAGTTTCTTTTCACCATTCCTGGGAAATATTTGTTGATAAGTCAATGGTTTATGAACAGCAAGTCAAGTCGTTTTTCTTGTCATTGTTAGCTGATGGCTGCTCAGTACAGAACAGAGAGAAGTAATATTACAATCACTATGAAACACTTTAAATGAATAATTAATTAATTGTAGCAGCCTGCAACCCAATAGACTCCATTTTGTATTGTTCAGTGTTTGCTAGCCAGTGGCTAAACAATCCCACAACAGGAAAAATATATTAAAATAAAAAAAGGAAAAGTTTAGAATAGCTTAATTATGCAATTATCATGTCAGTTAGGCTTTGACCACAGAAACAAAACATCTGAGAAAAATCAATAAATCGGTAGAAAGTAACTCATCAATAGCCATGATCATTTTAATTTCACTA
>WMED01017081.1:0-13109 GCA_019650415.1 Pipa parva | reverse complement strand
TTCAGCATGAAACCAAGCACTCTAGCAGCTGTTAAGCCAGATCATCTAATTTACTACCTTAATGGGTAGCATTTGTATCACCAGCATAGACGGATGAGTTTCACCTGGGTTGAGGTGACTCGGCTTTGAGTCATGTGCCCACAGTGCTCACGCTCATGTGACCAAGCGATTCACCAGCAGAACTCTGAATAAAGGGAACAAAATAGTCTCTTTGTGTATAAGGCTAGTTTTCAGAACTACTGGAACAGGTTTCAAGAGCATTTCTGAGTGGTGTCCCTGAAACATTAAGGAGTCTCCAAAAGAACAGTTGGAATTTAACACTTGTGAACCAATGCAACTGAGATAAAATGAACAGCTGCACCAGACTCTAGGTAGGCTTCTTCATGGATGGAATTTCCCAGAATTGTGAAATTAACTAAAATTTATAACAAGTTGGGGTTTTTGAACTCTGCTTTTGGGAGGAATTCTTGACAAATTTACATAGTTTCACAGATTTCTGTGGGACAGAGTGAGAGTGGCTGAGTTTCTCTTATAATTGGTATTAATAGAAGTGAGCATCTATCTGATTACAGAGAAGGATGATGTCATCAAGGTTAAAGCAATACCAACTAATTCATCCTTAATGTGTTCAGACGGTTCTTGCTTTAAGACCTTCATCTTTCCAGCCACAGTCCGAATCAAAAGTCTAAAATGTAAGTGCATATGGCCCAATAGTTCCATTTCCTTGCTGGATTCAAAGCAGTGCACTTGAGGCAAAGGACTTCCTTTCAGATTCATTAAAAATCTTTTGGAAGATTAGTATGAATTCAGACACACTAAACCAAAGGGGATCATTCCTTTTCCATATAGATGATGCCCAGGCAAGGGCTAGTCCATAAAGGTGTGCCATAATATAAGCCACCTTTATCTGTTCTGTAGGGAAGTTTGCTGGCTGAAGCTCAAATTGAATACAGCACTGCAGGAGAAATCCTCTGCATGCTGGGGAATCTCCACTAAAACGAGTTGGAGGAGGAATGCCAAGGAAGAAATGCACTGCAGGAGTTGGCACAGAAAGTGTGAACAGGTTGCCATCAGAAGAATCCATGGCCTGAGTGGGTGGATCCTCTGCACCATTGTGGAATTGACGCTGGTTAATCTTGGGGCATGGAGTGTAACGGGCTCCCGGTCTTCACCATTAACCCATGCATGGGGGTGTGGACTTTGCTGCTAAGGGTTACAACACCCAGGTTAACTTTCTTTATTTTTGTTAACCTCCCAACTGGTGGCAGCTGATGGTCACTATATCTCAGAAACACTGAAATAGCTGAACTGTAAACAGAGACGGAGAACCAGGAATGTAGTATTGATGGAATACAGAAAATCTGGAAGCAGGCAGGTAACTAAAGCCACAGTAGAAAACCAGACCAAGATAATGACTGAAGACTGAAAAGCAGGGTTGATGCTGGATACTCTGGAGAGCAGGAACAGGATTTCAGAGAAACCATGAATACAGCTCTTACACAATGATACAGCTCAGAGCTTGAGCAGAGTAAACTCCTTGCACAGGTAAAGACTCATAGAATCTGGCAGCTTAATATAGAGCAGCTCTTGCTGCAATTGGCTGGCAATCAGGTTACCGGATACTGAATTCTAATTATTAAAAACACCTGTAGGAGACAGAACAGACGAGTTCAGCTGTGTTCCTAGTATTGCATTATCAGGACTGATCTCAATACCATGTAGTTTGATAGCTTAGTGGGATTTTCATTCCTTCTGGGCCTGGCAATCCTGGGTTTGATGCCTTATACAGGACAGTTATAACAAATTCTGAAATCAAAGTTTAAAAATGAGTTTGACACTATTGTTTGGTCCTGTTTCGAACGCACTATTTTCTACCTCTTTACATATATAAAGAGATAGACGCATATATATAGAAAATAACAGTTAAACATTCCAAAACATCTACAAGCTTCTTTAAAAACAAGTATCTGGTAACTGAATATTTAAAAAATGACACCAGTTAACACTGAAACAGTTAAAAAAGCTAAACCAGCAAGAAAGTGTATAAAAAGTCAAACAGGAAAAAAGGAGTTAAAAATCCAATTGAATGAAATATTAACACCACCTTCACCCTCACCTTGCGCAGGGGGGTTGCAAATGTCATAGGAGAGAGTCTGTCAGATTCCTTCTCCCTACTCCTTTTCTGTGGGATAAAGGGAAACCAAGGGGTCAAAACTACCCCCTCCACTTACAGTCACTGACCCGCTCACTTACCCTCCAACTTCCCCATGTGTGGAGCCTTATCCCTAACTAAAGTAAAAACTAAGGGGATAATTCATCAAGCAGCGAAGTGAGCTATGATGCATTTGGTTCACTTTGCAAAAGGAAGTATGCACATGCTGATGTCCTGCGTGCGGACATCAGTATGCGCATTAAAGGTTTTCCCGTTTCGGCGAGGCAACTCTTTTGGTCTCGCCGAGACGGGAATCCCTGACATCAGCATGCGCATACTTCCTTTTGCAAAGTGAGCTGAACGCATCATAGCTCACTTCGCTGCTTGATGAATTACCCCCTAAATGTTGCTCCCACCCTGAAACCCTCCACCCCCTACTTGCTTGTGATATTTTAAAAATGAACACCTTGCAAAGTTGAGGGTCCTTTGCAAATGTCTTCCAGACCTGTTAAACATAAAAGAAAATAGTTAATTTTAAAAAGAAGTCCAGAGTTTTCAGTCCTTTCTTTATTAACAAATTAGTCCAGTGGGATGGTATCTTAACTTCCCTTCCACCACAGACCATTGGCTTTCATGATCTCCTGCTGCAATGCACCACAAAAAAAAAAAAAATAAGAAGGTTTTTCCTCTTTGCTTTTTGTGCTGCTACTGAATTAGCTGAAATTCCACTCTTGATTGTACTGCCATAGACCTTACCTGATAGAGAACTTCCAAACTGCTTTCTGTTGTGCAGTTCTCTATCAGGTATGATCTGTGTTTATATAGTAAAGCATGTTTGACTCACATGTAACTATAACTGTAGGTTCATTGCTGTTTTGGCTTTTAACTGGTTTGTTTGTTTTGCTGCTGATTTAAGTTCCAGAAATTTCAGATTATAACAGTACTTGAACGTAAGAACTGTTTATTTGTTCATCTCTCATGAGAAGAACTCACTGCAAATTTTGCAGGGAAAAATTGGCCTGTTGTCCAGTATACCTATCACCTCAAAACACCAATACTAATTTAGGTTGTACTAATGAAATAAATATTTTGTAAATACAAATAAAAAATGTAGTTTTAAATAGCATTTCTCTCTGGGTGGGGCTAAATGATGATTGACATTATAGCTCCTCCAATCAACTTCCTGCTAGATTGTGATTTAAGGGATTTGATTGGAGGGGCTATAATGTCAATCATTACTTAGCCCCATCCACTCAACACTTGGGAAAGAAAAGTCGGGCTGACAGGGAAGATGACAGAGAGAAACACTGTATAAAGGTACATCTGGTTTTAATACATATATATTTACAAAAACATTTATTTCATTAGTACAACCTACATTAGTATTAGTTTTGAGGTGACAGGTGCACTTTAAGATCTGGCAACAGGCATTTTGCCGGCACCTGGAAAATCCCCTCAGTGACCCCCCCCCCTTCCCCCCCACAAATTGTATCACTAGTTTATAGTGTAAATAAATATACTAAAACAATAAGGATATTTATGAAAGGTAAACTGATAAAGTATGAATAATTCTTTTCAACCATTTTACTGGTTTAAAAAGAGATCCACTGAAAAGCACCCATATTTGTGCCAATTTCAACTCGCTGGGCATTTATCTACTTCTTTTGCAACTTGATTTTGATCTGTTCTCTGCCCTTGACATGGCATAAAGCAGTGGTGAAGAACCTTTTTGGCACAGAGTGCCGAAAAAGTGACGTCAATCACCAGAGCAATCCCCCGAAGTGCCAGCATTGATGAGTGATGTCATCGCACCTGTGTTGGCAAAGGAGCATGCATACGTTGGGGGAGAAGAGCTGCCCTGCGAGCTAGCACTCCTTCAGTGCGGGCTACGGATCTGAAAACTATTGGATCGGGTCCTCAGCCTGTACTGAAGGCAGCTTTGGCGACGGCTCGTGTGCCAACAGAGAAGGCTCTGCGTGCGTTCTTTGGCACGTGTGCCATAGGTTCACCATCTCTGGCATAAGGATATTTCCGCAAGGTACAGTGATGAGTTGGTAGACAGAATATACAGTAAAAATTGAGTAGAAAGGCATACTTATAACACCAAAATGCCATAATTCTACAATTATTGATCTGTTTCCACCAAAATTTTCCAATTTCCAATTTTTTTGCTTTGTAAAAAGATGAAAAATAGGAAAGAAAATTTGCATTAAAAAAAAAAGGAAAGAAAAAAAAAAATCTCAGTGGATTTTTTTAACCTTTTATAAATATCTTCACAAGGAAAAATGTCATCTTCCTAATTTCTAGATGAACAGATAATACAGTAGTGTTTTTTTTTTTGGTTTTTTTAATGAATTACTTTTTTAACAAGAGATTCTTCAAGCACAAGCAAAGTGATTGTTGAATGAAAAATAAATAATTCAACAAAGAACTCTGAATACACAGAGAGGGAAGCATATTCCTCAGTTAATGGAGTAATGGAACAGGAGGTTGAGCAATGAATTTGGATGTTTGTTGATGGCTCATGGGAAATACTAAGGACAACACATAAGGCAATGTTTAAAATAATAGAAAAGAAAGGATCAAGGTTTGAATGCAGCAGGGAATAGACAGATTAAAAGAGTTTTTTTTTTTATCTGCCATCAAATGCTCAGCATTAATGGAGTTTTATAGGAATATGTCAGAGAATAAGTGATGTTTCTGTCCTTTTTATCAATATCTCACTTGATAGTTTTCTGCTCGCTGCAATTTATAGACTAGCTTCACTGACAGACAGTAATTATTCATTTTCATATATCAGCCTAATCAACACAACGCAGAAGGAAGGGGCTCTGTGCATTAGATATTGGGATGTGTTACAAAGAAGTATTTACATATCTAAAGAATAAGTCATTTTTTTTAAAGGGACACTAATGTCAAAGAGGTAAGAAAAAAAAGGCATAGGATTTTATATCAAATATACATGATGGGGGTATTTTTTGTTAGATTGAAAAATGGGTGGGGGTGATAAAAAATAAAAACTGTCACCTGATAGTTTGTTGTCAGTTTTCGATAATATCTCTGCGGTAACGAGAATGAAAATAACTTGCAATGAAACCATGAAGGAACGATGAAATGGACGAGACCATTAAAATCAGCAACAAAAAATAAACAAATTGTTGCCAAAAGCAGGAAAAGATAATATTTGTTAGAAAACCTTGATTAAGACAGCCCAGGCCTTTATCTGTACGTAGAAAAAAAAAAAAAACCCATTGAAATAATTCTGGAAAATCTGATGTTTTCATTAAAAAATGCTTTTTTGTTTATATCTGTAGAGTATTTCAAAATGATGGGTTATCTAATGTTCTTTTGAAAGTAATAGCACTGGGTGGGTGTCTCTAGATACACAAGCAGTAAACTTCAAAAGCCAAACCAGCAACAGACAGAGCTACCAAGTACCCAGCAGCAGTTTATTTAAAGAGCAACTATAGCGTCAGAAAAGTCTCAGAAAGAATTATGCTAAAACTTATGTGCCCTACGTTTAGCGTTTATTTAAAAAGCTTATAAGTGCACCAGCTCAACAACATTGAACACTGATGTCTGTAAAGTTGCCACTGGAGGTAGACATCTTTATTCTCTAAATAACCCTCCTTCCTTGGCCAGTGATCCTGCACATGCTCAGTCTGTACTTCTCAGGGGCTGGGGAAAAATAGTTTGACTTATGAATCATGTTACAAATGTTAAGTAAATCTACATTCAGCCCAGATCACTGCACTGTGGAGTTTGGATTATGAGTAAGAAAGCTGCAGTTTCATAGGATGCATTTAGTAGAAATTAACCATACCCCTCCCCCACACTGGAAAGCTGGTTACTAATGTGCTCTTTGACTACAATGATTTTCAGTCCAGCTATACAACAAGCTAATATCCTAACAGCCCTGTATTATGTGTAATTTATAAATATTAGTAGGGCTGTATTTTCCTATAGGCACAAGAAGCTCATGTCATTCAGAAGGGCACTTCTCTCCTAGGGGGATATTGGCTAAAGTGCAAATACCCCTCTTGAATTCTCTTTGAGTCCATTCATGATGCTACACTGGGGACAATGCAGATTCGCTTCTCCTTATTGGCTAAGCGGAAAATAGGCTTGGTGAACAAGCGAACGGTGATGGACGCTGGCTGGTGTGTAGTTTGACGCAGTCAAATAGGATGGAAAGTGATGTAAATTCAACCAGTGAAGGGCAGTGACATTATCTTCACAGTATATAAGTTAATATTACACGAATTTCTATTTATTCTTATGTCACTTTATCCTTAGGTCATGTTGTTACTTGGTCGCAGTCTTTATTGTTACTTTTGAATGTATAGTCACCTTTTGTATCAGTAGGAATGCTCAGCCGCAACTGGTTAAATGGATGAACAATGTTTGTAGAAAATAGAAGCCCAAACGGAATAGTTTCAAAATTTAATAATCACAACATGTTTCAAGCCCAAAAGCTCTTTATCAGGTGTATATAATACATTGTTGATGAATTTGAGTGTGTAGCAGCAGAGACACAGAAGCCTGGGACTACACGTATTTTACCAGCATTTCTTATATACATGGTTAAATGGATGATATGGTTAGCTTATTTCTTAGGGATTTTCTTTCAAAGCGGTGAGATGAAACAGTTACTTAGATCTATTAGGTGAACTTGATTTGCAGTTTAGGATTCCTTCTTATTTCATTTAATATGTATAAAGCCAGTATTCCACTTCAAAAAAATAGTGCAAGATTATACTGGAAGCTATGCAGCCCGGGATATGGTGTTTTTCATAAGTTTCCCCCTTCTTAAAGGTAATGCTGTTATGCAACTGGACTGAATACCATGCAACTGAAAGGGATGTTTAGGTAACTCTACCCCCTTAATACAAAAAACAAAATTAGGGGGCGCTATAGTGAAAAAGTCATAAAAAAAAAAAAAAGTCCAAAAAAGTAATGTCCACAGCATCTTGATTGCAGCTTTTCCGAAAAAAGTGTGCTTCAAAACTTCTTGGATATGTGACAAAACAGAAAACTAGGAAAAAGCGCAAAAAACACACGGTACTAAGTGCCTTATCAAAAAATATATTATATATATTTGGAGCTTTTATCTCAAGTTTTGCCTTATTGAATTTATTTTCACGTTTTTTATTGTGGTTATTTCAATAAACATGGATCTATATTATGGAAATGTTTCCCATTTGCTCCATGTCCTATGAATGCTGGAAAGCTGCTGTATATCGTTTAGTGGTTTTGAATCACCTTTCTGAGTGCTGATTTCAGCCGCCTGAGGAACTGTGTGAATCAGATTTAGCTTCCTGGTGGAAACTTGTGGTTTATCATCTCTATTCAATACCATTTAAAGGCTTATATTACAGCTATATCTGGTGAGCATAATTTTGAACGTCACTTTATGGTGTCATTCAGTTATTAAAAAATCCTTTTCTCACTTTCTATTCTCATCACAATATATTGGTATGTTTGGGATATTGTACCCTTCAAATATATTTTTTGATAAGGCACTTAGTGCCGTGTGTTTTTTGTGCTTTTTCCTAGTTTTCTGTTTTGTCATCTACCCCCTTAATGCCAATATCCATACCTCAAAGCTAGCTGATAATAAATTAGTTTAGCTGTGCATTGCAGGGCTGCAGAGAATCTTGTGCATCGATGCTTTTTAATAGTCTGTTCTGTTGTACTGAGGTTATTAAAAGTGTTTGTTTTTAAATAAATAAAAGGCAACCATTAAATGCAAGAATAGTTTTTGTTTGATTTGAAGGGAATTCAGTATTCATTTATTCTCATTTTATTTTACTTCAATGTCAAATTCAATTGATAGTTATATATCATGATTTTATAGCCAGGTTATTTTGTGTTAGACGCTAATCAGGGCACACCTACTGGAGACAAAGCACACTGAACATGTACATTGTCTAGAGTACAGCCAAACACGGAGCTGCCCAGCTGACAACTTCACAGGCATTTATCTTGTCTCATAGGGCTACTGTACATTTTGGTATGTTCTGCAGTCTTTTTGCATAAGGTTGAACATTTCTAGACTTTAGTTCCCCTTTAACAGTTCAAACACAAAAAACTAAAATGCCAAATTACCAGCTACAAAGGGGTTAACAAATAACCCAATGTAGCACAGCAACCACTCTGCCTGAATTTAGAGGCCCAGTCATAGCTGGATCCCTGTGATAGCTTTCTTCTGAAGATTTGTTAGGGCCCAAAGTTATATCCAATTAACTGTTGGACCCCCTCCCCTTACCTATACCTTTGATTGTCTGGTGGGGTAGGGGGAATAATATTAGCTGAAGGGTATCAATACTGACCCCCACCCCCTAGACAGGGAGATCAGTGATAATGGTGGGGGCTCTAAAATAAATTTAAAATGTCCCCGCTGCCCTATGTCTCCAAACTCATTACTTATATAAAGGACAAGGGGTCTAAAAATTGGAGTGAAGGCACTTACTGAATTGCGCCCCCTCATTCATGTAAAATACATAATTCATATTTACCTGCTCCTTCATCTTCTCTTCTGGCCTTTGAAGTAGTTGGTGCAAAGGCCTCCGTCTCTGGTCATGATATAGTCCATAGAAGGCCACCATCTTCTTGTTTGATCCTCTGCTGGATTGCTTGATTACCCACATTCTGTACCTTTTATAAGTATCACTTAATAAAGGGCTGTCAGGCCCACAACATGTGGTGGCTATTATGAAATAAATCATTACTAATTGTTGCACCAATACCTTGTACTTTATTCTCTTACCCATTAATCAGTTGATTAGGATTCAACTTCAAACCTCTTAACCTTTAAGTAAGGGCTCTTAGATTAGGGGGTTGCTTAGTTTTGTTTTTTTAATAGGGCTCACACCCAAGGTTGTTAGAAGATGGAGCCCATTAGGTAGGGTCATAGGCTCCTTTTTAATTTTAGTACCCTACCCCACTTCTAGCAGGAGGATGAGGGTAAGGTAGGGGTTGTTCCCTGAATCCTTTGAGGGTGCATAGGGGGTGGAGGTTTGGGGTGGTCTGTATTCACCCCCTTTAACTGAAATTATTTCTCATTAGCCCCATTAGCCAGCATAGCAGGAGAGGCACTGACCCAAATCTGTAAGTAATTACAGCACACACACACAAGAGCACTGAATAAACTCACTGGCGGGTTAGTTGGGCAAGCCTGTTAACAGAATCCACCTGTTGCAGACTCTCACACCAGCAAAGGGCCTGGGGCCAGACCGGAGCACACAGAAGCACATGCAGTCAGAGACTGCCCCTTAAAGGAGAACACATACTAAACTGTAGCTGACAAAAATAAATAAAATATTACTGCTATCTTGTATTTTTCTAACAATTCTTTAATATGTTATGCTAACAAAAACCCCAAGTTTTACTCTCGACTTATCCATGATCATAGCAAATTTCATAATTGTTGGCGCAAAAACTGTCCTCGAATTATACACGAGATCAACTCATAAAAAAAATTTTTCATTTTAAGAATGAAAATTAATCTGTTGTTTTAAGTAGTATTCTTCCTTACTAAGCATTACATAGCATTTTAGGCCTTTAATAAAAATAAAAATAATATCCTTTAAAGCAGCGGTTCTCAACCTTTATGAGACCGTGACCCCAGCTGACATCACCGCGCCGCGCGTGATGACGTTTCGGCCAAATGTCATCATGTATGCGCGTCACGTGGTGACATTTGGCTGAAACGTCATCACGTCGCGCGTCACGTGGTGACGTTTTCGCCTGACGTCACCCACAGGAACCCTTATAAGAAGGGTTTCTGCGGGTGCTTCCAGGTGCCGGAGCTGTTCTTGACCCCAGTGGGATGGCCTTGCGACCCCCGCCGGGGTCGCGACCCCCAGGTTGAGAACTGCTGCTATAAAGAGTTGGAAAAGTTGCAATAATGGGAAATTTTAGCAACCTTCTATACATCTTTCTTTTCTAAAGACTGTTGAAGCACTAATATTAAGAATTATTACATATCAGTATCACATTCAATTTCAGTAATTACATGTGTAATAATGATATTCATGTTCTAATGTGTAGTGGGCAGAAGTGCTGTTGTTGTTTAAAAATATACAAAATATATTAATAATAATAATAACAACATTATTATTACACAAAATCTTAAGGAAAGTACTCTAAAGGTGTCACTTCACATTAAAACTGTAAAGATACTCAGCCAGAAATCTGTCTAATTAGTAATTAAATCAATTGCTGGAAAATGACAGGTCCCCAAGTTAAAAAATAAAATATGACTTAATGTCAGTCATGAGGCCAGTATGGTTACTAAACTACATCAGAAGCTATTTAGTTATCACTCACTGAAAACATCAATAAAACTTGATTAGAATTAAGAAATGAGCCTCTCTATCCAAAACCAGTCACGTCTAAGCAGGCTTTAATTGACTTGACAGTTAGGACATGATTCACTCGAGAGCAAATTTATAGATTTTGTAATATTCTGCTTATTTTATCTAGTCAGATGCTAGCAAACTCCATTGGGCCCCTTGCAGTGTTTTCAGGGTGAGTGCATTGTCTTAACTGCATACAGTTCTACCAAGCTCAGATACAAATTCATGTATACAAAAAAGCAGATTTTTATTAAACATTTACCATTCTTTTTCAACATGGCTTCCCTGTGCCTAATGTAGGATTTTACAAACATTTAAGTGATCAGGTCAGATGATATTCTGTTTCCCTCTAGTATGGTTTTGTTCCTTGTATTAGCTGCACTTTAATGAATTAATTCATTTCTAGCTGGTGAATATTCTGTGAATCTAGGACACTTTCTCTAACTGGTGTGCTTAGAATTAACCATATTTTCTTTACATGCATGAGTAGTAACAAATAAAATTGATGGTAGAAGCAATATTGCCACCTCTGCAGATCAGGTATACAGCACATAACCCTCTATAACCCCCTATACAGACACAACCATCTTTTAAGGACTGTATATTGCAAATAAATAAAAATGAATTTAACTGTCGAATTCTCAAACAGCGTATTACCAAAGCAAATACGCTACAAGTGTCCCATTACTAAAGTCGCAACCGCGACAATTTTAAAGTTGTGACTGCAACAATATTTCCATAGTAAAGTCGAGACTGTGACAATATTCTCATTAGAAAGCCGCAACTACGACAATAGCGGTCTGTTGCAACTGTTTTTAGCTGGTGAATTCACACCTTTATGCAACAATTCGAACTTTAGCCAATAACCCCCTTAGCCTAAGTCCAAAATGTCCAAAACAGAGATATCGATATCAATCTGTAATGGAAGAGACCCTCAGAGAAAAACACTGCAAAGTGTGCTCCTGTCAACTGATTGATATTTATTGATAATGATTTATATTAATAGGGAAACATTTTTATCCATCCTTTATAAATCCGAGGAATCAAAAAGTACAGGGGAAATAAAAACTGACAGCGAAATGGGGTGAAATCAGTCGATATAGTCAAAGTGGTCTTAATATATATATATGCCACTAGAACTCTTCAGCCACAAATATTTTTTTTTTCATTATCATTCAACATCATCATCATCCTTAAACCAACCAACTAAAAAGGTGATTAGAAAGTCAATCATATCTAAGCAGGCTTCTGATTGACTTGGTAGGTATAGTTTAACTTACTGCTCCCCGATTGCTCCCTGAAACACTGAGCACCTTGATCACTTGTGGGTAGAATAAGTTAGGTAATACCCCAAACAAAATCCTATCCACTGTACTCTTCTTACTTTTTCTATTTAGAATTGAATGTAATTATCTACAGCTACCCCTCAGTTCAACCAAAGTCACAGGACCAATTAAACATAAGACAACTTTTAAGTTTCTGCATTACTGTAATTGCCTTGTACCTATTTGAGTATTGTCCAACCATTTTGGTGACTCAAGCGGTTAAAAGAATGAAAATGTAAAGACTCCCTTTACTCACATTTTAAAGAAAGACCTGAATCCATATTCAGCGTAGCTATAAAATTAACATTACATTTGTGTTGCACAAGTGTGTTTGTGATCTAGCCAAACTTTATCTTATTTTCAATGCAGTAGACCACATGGTAATGCAGGTGATGATGGTGTTGCTTTGGCTGAATGTGTTTGAGTATACATGGATGTCATTAATTCTGACATTGCTATGGCTGCATCAGCACCAATCAGATTACTGGGGTATGGCAAAAACTCCATTAGCATTTCCTAAGTTTCCACAGGGGCTGACTGCTTTACAAGCATAATACACCTTGCCTGGATAAAAAATGTCCCTGTGCTTGCACCCTTTATCAACGTCATTAAAAAATGATATTTATTCTAACTGAGCATTAATGAGTTAAATCTACCACTACTTAAGGTTAAAGCTATGTATTTAGTAGCACAAACTGTAAA
Source organism: Pipa parva (assembly GCA_019650415.1). Taxonomy (NCBI): domain Eukaryota; kingdom Metazoa; phylum Chordata; class Amphibia; order Anura; family Pipidae; genus Pipa; species Pipa parva. Next base: position 570 of record WMED01017081.1, on the reverse strand, counting down.
CTAGTATGTTTAACATTAACAAATAGCGGGCTTATAAATAAGCAAGGTATATTTCCTATTACATGCAATTATGACAATCAAAACTGGTGACTGAAGCAATGAGTAATACAGAAATTGGGTATACAGTACCTACCCCCTCTATGTACCTCTCCGTATTCTAAGGACTGAATGTTATGCATCCCACAATGCTAAGGGGTAGCTTCAACCGTACTTCTCTGATCCCACGTGACATCTTAGGAATGCTAAAGCAAATTTTTTTTTAGAATAGATCATGTAATGATTTTTCCTGAAGCTCAATAGTCTGAAAGGTAGACACAGTGTCTTACAGCATGTCCAGACACTTGTGAAGTAGCTGCAGTTAGTTTACTGTCAAATACTCCAGCTGTTGTTGTAGATTGACCATTATGCTTTTAAGCTCTGCCTCATGCTGCAATTATGACAATTACTCTTTTGGAAAAATAAGCAATAATATCATTGTCTGTACTGATATGACTGGTAGTGTCATAGTATCAAGAGCTAAAAAATGGCAACGAGCACTATCAATTCACATTTAACTAATAATAAACGCAA
>WMED01017080.1:0-13109 GCA_019650415.1 Pipa parva | reverse complement strand
GGATAAGCACTAAAATAACCGGGCCACAAAAAAATAAAGTTTGGGAAACACTGGAGTAGAACTCTGTCCTGAATATCCATATTACTGTTTGTATAAATTGCTGCACTGTGCAATTTCCACACCCTGTTCTTGTAAGATTACCCTTTTGGCCTTTCAAATATTTTAGAGAAGGGGAAGAGAGGAAGAACTAAGAGTAATCATTCCTAGAGCCTTTGGGACTCACAATCTAGGGACAACTAGTCAGTCTTCAATTAACCTATTATATTTGAGTTGTGGAAGGAAGCCAGGGTGCCCATAAAGGAACATACGCAAGTAGAGAACCAGTGTGTCAGACTGGCGCAGGCACACTAGAGAACCCCCCCCGGCTGGCCAACACTTTGTGACATATGAGGATGGTGAAGGTCCGGACTGCCGAAAAGGCCCACTAAAGAATCATCTGGTGGGCCAGTCCAAACTCTGCGTAGATAATTAGGAATGGAGATGGTAGTTTAGATAAGACTCCATGCTTAATCTATTTTATACTGGGAAAAGTTGTCTCTTTGGAGCATGCTGCCACATATGATCTCATTGGCATATAACTTTAGGTAGAAAGTGTGTGAGAAAAGTTACGGACATAAATGCTGAATACCCACACGAAGGGTTTTAAGTGTTCTGAATTGATTGTGTCTTGCTACTTAGTGCAAAAGAGAAAAAAAACATCTTTATGCATGTAATGTTAGAAACATAGAACTTGGACTAGTAAATGTTAATTAAACCACCTTTTAAAACATTAAAGCACAACTTTGAATACTAAAGAACCTGGAAGGCAGGGTTTGAGATTTCACCTCATTTATTCCATTTCCAATTTAATCCAATTTCAAACATAACTAGATACAAATTTAAACCATGTAAGCACTAGTATTAGCCAAAGGAAACAGGCCTATACAAGTTTTCAAAAAGGTACTGAAACCTCTTAGCAAAGCTCTCTTAAAGGCACACTAATCTCCAAAAGGTTATTTGCTTTATTATTTATAGTACAGGGTAATGCATATAAAATGGCAATTTCTTTTTCTTAGGTAAGTGATTGATTTTCCTTTGTTACTCTCAAGCACACTTCAGTGGTAATAACTAAGCACCTCAGTCCATTTTACTGTGGGGAAAAAGGAACTATGGCTCCCCGTTGAGGTAACTATTGAAAGCATCATCAGTATCATCATTGCAGAACTTTGAGAAAGCCCTGAAACAGGAATGTCGTCATATATGCAAACCCTTGATGTTTCCATTAGGTAAAAAAAGTGTAACTCAAGAGGAAATCAAAGGTTAGTGTGCCTTTAAAACAATACAGTAGTCAACTTTATAATTGCACAAAATTAAATGATTCTCTGAACCAATTTCACACTCCAAACTTCTTTTACAGTTTGTAACTGCTTTCTAACATTTTGTTGAACCCACCATGGGTTTTTTCCAACTATAGAAACATTATTTTAATAAAGTAATATCTGCAAAATTCACCAACAGGCTTTTATCTCAATTCCTATACTTAGAAATATGGTTTCTGCAGCACTCAAGAATTTGAAGCCATTTTAATATAGTTACTGCAGACTCCTATGCTGTTACGCATAAATCACCCCAAAACAGGAAAAAATTGTTAGTTATGCAGCAACTGGGTAAAAAGATCAGGATTTAAAGGTGCCAGTACACTGTCCTGCAAAATGAACTAAGACATGAAAACAAATGATGAACATCCTCAAATATCAGTCCTGAGCCTCCCTCTCTACTCCAGGATATAATCTAGTTCATTTATAGGATTCAGGTAATTCTTTCATGTAACGATAAAGCAGAAAAGCTTTTTTTTTAAACATATCTTAACATTCATTTTTTCACCCTCAATACTTTCATCTAACATGTTAAATGATGTTAGCGGAATGACCAGTGCAAATGGGAAGACCACCAAACAAATAATACCTTGTGCTTTCAGATACATTTGATTCAGTGTGCCACAGTCCCAATAATTCACATTTTAAGAGGAAAACAAAGATGCTGTAGAACATCCTCTCTTTTCGCAAGGTCCAAGCAGAAAAAAAAAAGCAAAAACAAAAAAAGTTCTGATACAAAATGAGGAAAAAAATATCCAGCATGAAGATTCACAAAATACAAGTGTTCTGAGCATGAGTCCATATTCTTCTGGAATTCTGAGAAGAAAATAAAATTGCCACCAATAACTGATCTTCCCAGTTTGGCTGGTCATGACCTTATTCTGGCATGTAAGGGCGAAGGTGATCCTCAATGGTTCCAACTACCCAATGGGTGAGTTGTTCTTGTGGCAGGTAAAGACAGATGCTGCATAACTTGAAGATTGTGGCTTTGCTTTTTGGAGTCTACAAAAACAAAAGTAGTGTTAATGAAGAGAATACAATTCTAAACACACTTTTGAAAAATACAAGGATGAAATATAAAATATACACAGACATTCTAAACAGCAGAGTATCACAAACCATTTGAATGGTAGTGTGATTTTAAAATACAGATTTCTAAAGTAATTATCTGGTTTTTTTTTCATTGAAACAAACTGTATGAACAGCAGCATACTTCTCTGAAAAGATGCATTATTACAAGAAAGTAAAATTATGTTTGCATTGAAAAGTTATAAATTGCAAGGCATGTTACAAAAGATGTGCTACTCTGTGCCAAATGCAATACTAAAGTTTTCATCTGCATATATAAACACAAATATGCAGGAAGGAAATATGCACACAAGTCAGGTAAAAAGGTTTTTAGAGCACTTAATTTGCCACTGCCTTTTTCACTGTGAAATACTATTACATGTTTTCTTCGATACGATGGTTGGTGCATGCGGTTCTTGCTCCTTTGCTCATTCAAATTTATAAAAATGCAAAAATGTGTATGCATAAAACATAGGAGTTAGAGAGTATTATGCAAAACAAAATGTGAATTTACCTGCAAATGCTGTCTATCAATAAAGAGAAACACTGACTGGCTAGGATTGTTTAAAACAACGCCAGTCTTATCTTTTCGGCTCAGTACGTGCAGAAGATGTTTTTCATAATCACCATGATGAAATTCAAACTTGGCCTAAAAAGAGCAAAAACTTAAATCTGTAATTACAAGTATGAGTTTCAGAACCAAATTATAAAGGTCCAAAACATAACCCTTTTCTTTTTAAATGGTAACCTCATTATCAGAAAAATGTAAAACAAAACTATTCCCCATTAAAATCAAGGAACTGTACATTATGCAAGTATGGTTTCTTGTCTTCACTGAAACATCTAATACACATGCAGAAAATTTCTGTGCAGAAATGCTATGCTGTTGTACTTTAAAGTACCAGCCTGGCCCAAAAAAAAAAAAAAAAGGTTAAAATTCTTACCTGTAAAAAAGTGCTATACAGCACTTCCATGTTGCATACCCCATATTCAGACACTGCCAGCGACTCTACGGCTTCAGAATCAGGCAATCCCTCTCAGGAGCACATTTCTCTCCAGCCACGCTACTAGTGAAGCTCCACATCAGCATTTTCTAGAAGTCACATGGAAAGCGTGCACGTGATCAATGCGTCCTCCCTGGATGACGTGTATGCTCTCTATGTGACTTCTGGGAAATACCAATGCGGGGCTTCACTAGGAGCGCGACTGGAAAGGAATACGCTCCTGAGAGGGATCACCTAATTTGGACACCGTAGAGTCACTGGCAAAGTCTGAAGATGGGGTATTCCACACGGAAGTGCGGTATAGCACTTCTTTACAGGTAAGAAATTTAACTTTTTAAAAAATTGATCATAAATCATAATTAATAAAATATGGTAATTAGCATACATAAATGTATTTTTTTTTTGGCCAGACTGTTCCTTTACTGTATAGATTATAATCAATACTGCTCATTTTCAAACAAATCTACCAGGTCTGTATCTGAGCAAAGGGAATTATTTCCATTTTTTAGAAACAGATTTTGCAAGGGGACAGCCACTGGAGGCTTTGGTAAAAAAACAATCACAAGCAGCTTTGATTTAGTTATTGTTTAAGAATTCTGGTTAGAAGTATCATCTGGTGAAATTGAAGTGAATTTTTAGTATCAGTACCATCATACTGCTTTTAACTTATATTTTGCAGGACGGTAATTCAATACTGTATACATTTTAGGCAGGTGTGGAAAACAATGCAAGAATGCTTTCAAAAATACAAGTGTTTTTATGAAAAAATTCAGAGTGAATGAACATGAGAGAAATCTAAATCAAATCAGTATCTGGTGTGGCTGCCCTATGTCCTACAAGAAGAGATGCTGTTTTGAAGGCAAATTATCACAAAGTCAGGGATTTTGTAGGATTATAGTCAGATGTAGGATAATAGATTAGCCAATTATATCAACACAGGTAATAATGATCATAATTTTCATATGAAGGTTCAAACAGCCATTGATAAAAACAGAAATAGTTATATATAAGGGTTAAAACTTAGTGAGGAACAGCCAAATGATACAAAGGTGAGATTGTGGACTCTCTACATGCATATTAAGGTTTCCTCCTCTCATTATTTTATCAACCTAAAACATACTACAGTTTCTCTGTTTAACACATGCAGACATTTCAAGGGCAGATAGCAAGAGTACATCATGTCTGAATTCAAATGCTACCAAGACAGAAACACATTTCTATATAAATTTACACACAGCTTCAAATAAGCCAAAGGAAAGAGTACAGGTTGCACTGAAAGCAGAATAAAGTTTCCACAAACACATATTACATTGTTTATAGAGAAAAAAAAAAAAAAAAAAAAAAAAAAAAAAAATCAACCTAAAAGTAGTGTTTTACTTTAAAAGGGGTTGTGCCACTCCTAGAGCTTGCATTGTGAAGATCCTGTTCTTCTCCAAACATAATGGAGACTTCACTGTTACTGCTACACCTCTTCAACAGTGGGCAGAGTGAAGTCACTTTTAGGGTTGGGAGAAGAACTAAAGATCTTCCTTCACACTGCAAGCTCCAGGACTGACAGGACCTTTATAGGTAAGTAAAGAGTAGCCTGTCAAAGTAAAACTGGAGATCTCCAGAACTTAGTTGCATACTACAAAGAGAAGTGTTTATTTTTTGTGTGTAGCAAAAGATAAAATAACATAAGACATAATTATGAACATATCATTCACAGAACTCTAAATTTAAAAAAATTGTTTAACAGTTATTTTCTTCTCCAATGGTCATTTTTCAATAAATCTTTTTGCCGTATTTATTAATTCCCATCCTTTTTTAATGTACAGCCAGTTTGTTACTGCAGCTTCTCCCCGTCATTTACTTTCTTTTTAACAACTCAGTTTGGATTTTTAAGCCCTTTTTTTATCCTCTGAATTAAAGACTTGATAATTCTAAAATTAGAACTTATAGGTGTGCAACCTCACAGAGCTGTTGCTCACCTGCTCCTCTGATTTCTTAAGCATGTGGTGAATAGATCAGCTGAAGAAGACAGATGAGAATGGTGGTGTTTCTGTACGTAAGTGGATGTAAATTAAAAATGGGTATATACTGTATATTGTAAAATTGTATTTAAAAGTAAAGATTGCACTAGCAAATAACTACATGAGGCTGGACTGTTTCTTCAAGCATGACAGGACAGCAACCTAATTTCCACTCAATACTTAGAAAATCTGTGGGAAGCTGGTCAAAGCTATGGGAGAGAGCTTGAAGTAGTGATAGTGGATATTTTTCCATATCCTGTGCCAGGTCCCCTTAAACAATAAATCCTGTTAATGACCAGAACTATAATGTACCATATTTGTCTATTCAAAGCAATAGTTCACATGCTTAAAACTTTCCTCTTTAAGACCGTTAAGTCTATAATTCAGTTTTGTTTTTTTTAACAGTCTCCAACTAAACCTAAACTGCATATTATTTTAGAGATCAAGCATACCTGAACAGGCCTGTAAGGCTCCTCAGATCCTTTCCATCTTGAAAAAAGAAGACAGACAATCTTTTCAATGTCGTTCCGAGGCCAAAGAATAAAGTCCATCTCTTGAGTGCACCCAATAACATCCTTAAAGGTTGGGGGAAAAAAATCATAAAATTAAACATAATTTACAGAGGAGTCAATTGCATGTATCTCATTTTTCACAAATTAACAGTACTTTAATATATTAAAATATATTAAACATGTGTACTTTAGTGAAGGGTTGATTGCCAGCCACAGAGAAATACATGTACAATGACTATGTACAATGAAATAAGAAATAAGTCTCAAAAACATTGGAGCACTTTCACAAATACATTCCAGTTACTCTGAGCAATGTTTCTGGATCAGGTTAAAAAAACCTTTTAACAAATCAAGACTCTTCAGGTGTACAAACCTTCCTATTTTTCTTTAATAACACATCATCAATTGAACTGTTAGCTTAAAACAGATTGGTTAAACATTATTAAAGTCTTTTTTACCCTGCGCATGGACTGGTAGCGAGGTGCATGAAGTTGTACTATATCCTTCTGCAGAAGCTCCAGGGAACTTTCCAGGGAATAGCTGGAATCTCGCACTCCTTTTAAAATATTTTCTTCATAATTATTGGTCATAACCGGTATCACATCAGTCACTTCAAATAACGCAGACTTCTTCTTCTACAAGACATACAGCACACTAAATTAAACATAATTCTAAGTATTCTATAGAATGTTTCTTTGATTCTATGAATATATAGATCAACCAGTGCTTACTGAGTGTCCTTTAACTTAAATATAACACTTTTTGTATTGATGGTTTATACTGATATATATATATATATATATATATATATAGCTTGAGTGTGTGGGTAATACATATATGAGCTGCTTAGCATAGTAATTTCTTGAGATATGAGGTATGACTCGGAGCAATTTCCTGTTTGAGATACGAGCTGAAATTTGAGATTCAAGCCAATGGGGCTGGAATATATTAATTACATCTCTTACTTTAAATGGGAATAATTTGGTTGAGATCCGAGCTGACTTGAGGTAAGAGCTTGGTCACAGAACGAATTAAATTCATATCTCAAAGTACCTCATATGCATAACATAACTGCAGGAACTCACAGGATTCAAATAGTGTCAACATGTCTTCCCGTGATGACGCGCACGCTCTCCCATGTGACTATTGTAAATTGCTGATGCGGGGCTTCACAGGGAGTGCGGCTGCAGAGGAGAACGCATCTCATATGGACTGCCTGAACTGGATGCCGTAGAGTTGCCGGCACAGAAAGAAGATGTAGTCAGCAACAAGTAAGTGCTGGACAGCACTTCTTTACAGGTAAGAGTATACTTTTTGACCAAAATTGAAAAAAAAACAAAAAACACATTTACTAAAAGTTAGTAATTAGTACAAATAAGCATATGTGTTTTTTTTTTTGTTCAATTTTGGCCAAAGTGTTCCTTTAAAAGAGTGCTAAAGGCTCATTAATGCTACGGGTGATTAAGATGGCACCCCATACAAGATTACCTGCTTATAAACAGTGGATTCATATAAGTTACCTAAAACATAACTAGGCCGGTAGAGTATAAATAGACAGTTGTCAATGTAACAACAAATTCCCTGTATATTTTTAGTAGAACAAAACAATAAAAGTGGAAACTCTTATGCAAACTTTTACCTTGTCCTTGAACACAAAGGCGATGTACATCTTGAAATCAAACTGGTCAGCTAAAGATTCTTTTTTCTTCCGTAGCTGAGAGCGCAGTCTATTCAGAGCTTGCTTCTTGCGAGAGTTTGGGTCCCCCATAATCTTTTTTTTTTTTTTAATGACTAATTCTGTATATTTTTGAGCAGGTAGGACACCAGTGTTTCAGCATAAACAAGCCATTTATAGCCTTAATATGACTTAATCAACAGGTCAATGCAACTCTAAGTGCTATTTAGGCAACGTATGTTGAGCCTTTCGTACTACCTGGATCAGGAAACATTAATTGCTGCATAGTCATGGGAGACTGGGTGATGTTTTCTGATGACAATGAAAGAGGCATTTTTTTCTTATAACTAAAAAAAAATAATCATCCTTACAAAAACCATCAGTTAAAATACCAGGGTATGAAGTTGGAAAAAAAAATAACATTTAGTCCCTGCAATTTAACTGTACCACAAACTCAAACTCCATATTTTAAAGGTATATCAAGTCTTCCTGCCCAAATGGAAAAAAAAATCCAGGACCAAAACCTTAGTTAGCCTAAAGACTGCATTATTTAATCTAAGGATGTATATTTTCCTTGGGTCAAGACCCACTATATCGCGTGTACAGCTTATATAACGTGAAAATATATATTATTTATTTGTGTAGTAGGGTGGAAGGGATCGTTCACAGCACAAATTGAATTGTCCCGCACTTATGGGAATTTGGCCATAAAATTGGCCCATATATGAGTGCAGACGACAGCCCCTAGGAAGGGACACCATGATGTCAGAGATCTGAAAGATCAAACAGTATAGGGAAATGCACTAATCTTTCACAGGACTGTATAACTGGGATGCTACCCTGTCACTAACCATATACATCCGATTTCCCATTATAGACCTCTTGGAAGAGGGGCTGGAACTGTCCTGTCGCGTTAACATGCGACTAAACTCTATAATTAACTCAATTGTATGTGGGTTATAAAGAAATCCCAACTAATTGAGAAGAAGCCGCTATTAGGCCAGAGTGATAGGCTTCTCTGGTGTCCTAGCCATGGACGCTTCCAGGCATGTTTGGATGGCTTTCTGCGGGAGACTGTGTGCGGATATTGGGGAAACGAGACAGCTGTCTCTGCTGGGGAAGGCTGGCGGTGGTGAGAACTCCAGGGGGATCCATGTCAAGAGAAAACCAGGGACCCCAACGGACCCCTCTGCATGACACCTGCACTGCTCAGCGGGCTACGCACCCTACTCCACCCCGACCCACCCATAGTCCGGACCTGATGCCGCGCTTTGACGGGGGAAGGAGATGACGGAGAACGAAAAGGCTGATGACTCTGAGCAACAGGGGAAGCTTTGATACTGCGCAAACGTCTACAGTTGAAGAAGAGGTCCTACCGATATCAAAAGTCAGCGATAAGTCGCAGACAACCCAGTACAGGCGCACACACAGCCGAGAAAACGGCGAGTGTAGCGTCCGCACGGCCAAGGCACCGCAGACAAACACCTCTCGCACACTGACAAGATGGCGGCCGCTGCGTCACCAGACCGAGGCCCCCGCCAGGGACTTTTGAGACGAAACCATCTGAAACGAAGCGACCGAAGGTCCTTATCAGAGTTTTTACTTCAAATAGGCATTGCTGCTGATGGGTGCACAAAAAAACGGCATGGGTGTTTTCCACAGCTAGCATGAAAAGATAGGAAAACGAAGGTAATCTGAAACATTTAAAAAAAAAGGATCCCCTCGTCAAGTGGAATCGCCCATCGTGACAATAGAACTCCCTTCCGGCTAAACAGCGCTGCGTGTCACCTGACCGCATGACTCACGCAATCGCGTCATATCACGTGCGGTCCCACCACTGCACTTTGGTCAAAACTTTATCAATAAAAGCGGAAGAGTTCTTTCAATGAATTATGTAAATTCACAATGTATCCATTAAATTAGGACTTGTGGATTATCCATCTAATCTGCAACCCGTATACAATCTTCATCTGATCTGATGCACTATTAGTGTGAGATGCATGTTAAAAGGCTGATAAAGTATTTGCGCTTAGTGGTAATGCATGCGAACAGACTCCAAATCAGCAGTGCACTGTTTATTTTATATGGGTTTAATTTTAAAGGGATAATATGATGATCCTACTATATAGCCCCTGTATGAAAGGTTATGAGGTATGACTATGCTGGATTGACAAGCAAGGTTGCCCTGTTGACTGAAACGAATTCTGACACACAATTTCTTTGTATTGTCATGACTGTTGTTACTGCTGGCCACAAGGTCAACAGCACCTCTGAGGGGGTAATTCATCAAGCAGCAAAGTGAGCTACGATGTGTTCGGCTCACTTCGCAAATAGTAGTATGCGCATGCTGATGTCCTGCTCGCGGACATAAGCATGCACATTAAAGGGATTCCCGTATCTGCGAGGCAACTCTTTTGGTCTCGCCGAGTCGGGAATCCCTTTAATGCGCATGCTGATGTCCGCGCGCAGGACATCAGCATGCGCATACTACCATTTGCGAAGTGAGCCGAACGCATCGTAGCTCACTTCGCTGCTTGATGAATTACCCCCTTAATGTCTTTCAAATAGAGGGTTAGTATGAGGTCTTACACTCAAAATCATACCTCCAAACATTAACTTTTAAACAATGTATTTTTGGTATTGAAATGCATTATCATTTTGAGTTCTAAAGTTTTTCTTTCTGGTATGTTTTTAAAGTTCCCTTTGAGTATTTTGATTTTAAATTAAAAAAAAAAATACAGAACTCAATGTAGATCTTGGATTTCTGTCTCTTTATCATAACTTTATATAATGGTAAAGTATTTTTCTGTGTGTTCTCTGAAGTTGTGATCATCTCTTTAAGACTAGGTTCACACTAGTGTATTATGCACAGCGCATAATACATTATTGTGAAAAAAAAAAAATACACCGAGCATATTTTTCTGTTGTACTTACCAGCGACAATGGGAACGCTCCCTCAGCATATGCGCATCATATGCTAGTGTGCAAAGAACTAGGTAAGTGCTACTGGCTTTCAGTGAACCGTATTTTTTTCAAAGTAGCATATTATGCACTGCGTGTAATACGCTAGTATGAACCTAGCCTTACCCAGAATTCCAACCCCCCCACCCCCACTTGTCAACTTTAATCCATTCCTAAAAGTATTTATGACACCTGTTTGCCTTATGCTGTAATAATTTGTTTAAGTTAGTATTTAAAAAAAAATTTGTTTAGTCATTTTGAGAAAGCACCCAGGCATATGATTATTTTAGGTGGTGTGCTTGGATTTTTTTCTATATGTATATTGTAGTCACAAATCAACTAATTTTGCTGTTTCCAGTGCAGTTCCAAATTGAATTAAAGGTAATGCTGAACTCAAAGCATGAGACCACTCACAGAGACACTCGCATTTCTCTATGAAAATGGATCTGGATCTTTATTGCTGTCCACAGTCTTTTATACCTTAGCTAGCTAGCAAATGAAGAGAATACTTTCCCACAAGGTGGGTGAGACGATCCTTAACAGGTAGCATTTGGTTAAACAATGGCATTTCAGATAAGAACAAAACAGATAAACAGGAGGTCTCCCCTCTAACAAATAGTAAAACAATTGTTATATGCTGGGGAAGGAAATCTCAGGGACAGTTACAGCATACAGTGGAAATGATTTGAAGTGCAAATACAAACAAGATGGCTTTTCTCTATAGAAGTTATAAACCAACTATTACTTCCTGGGGTGGAGGAATTCTTAGGGACAGGTTTTCCCAGCTTATAGTTGAAATGAAATAGCACATTTTCTATAAAGTAATTATGGCTGACATACTGAAGGTCCAGCCATCACAATATATACGATATATATATTAGGATAGAGTTGTCGTGTTAGTCCACAGATGCAAAAAAATTAGTAAAATACTTGGTGATACCTTTTTTATTGGACTAGCAGTCAAATTAGATAGACAAGCTTTCAAGACGTCTGTCCTCCCTTTATCAAGTCTCAAGCAATAGCAATTGAAAAAAAGTTTCAAGTGAAAACAGAGTGCATGTAAAGCGAGTACAGTGGCTTAATTGAAAAATTAAATAAAGCATGCAGCCCCTAAGGCTGTTATCTGAGGCCTGTAGGGGACTAGAATTTCAAAGAAATCCTTTGGACAGCAGAGAGCAGCCTGAGGGAAATGTATGGTTGCCAGTGGTGTAGGGTGAGCCCTTGTAGAACCCACATTGGCAGGGGGTGAAATATATCAAATGTGGCCTGTCAACTTCAGATTTTTTCAATGTGTGGCCCATTTACCTGGCCGAGTTTGAGACCCCGGTATAAGATAAGTAATCCCTATCAATTAACGGGGACTAAAGGGGCACATTATCAGCTGTTACTCTAACTTTTGCAGTGTTGACTTCATATATTTAAAACCTATGTGTCTCAATAAGGATTGTTTTTCTTTTGGATTTAGAGCCTGGGGCATTTGTCAGTTTTTAAATACTTTTTGCTTTTCTACGGACTAAAATTTACTGCAAAATAAAAACAAGATGGCATCTTCTCCTACCCTGAGGCCCTCCCAGCTACCATTATGGCACTGATGTCATAGAACAGAATTTATCGATATACAAGATGGGGAATCATTGAGTAGTGTAACTGTAGGTGATGACAGAGCAGAAATTGGGGCCAGAGAAGTTTTGTTGTTGATGTAGCATTTTTCTAGGTAAAACATATTTGATTGTCTGTTAATAATGACATATTTATAAACTTTAGCAAAACTGTTGGGTAATAACTATTAACAGGTTTAATGCAAATATATAAAATGATTTGGCCTAGCTTCAGAAATAATACATTGTAGTTCAACCATTTTGTGGGTTCAAACCTAAAAATGTAGATATTACACCATGCCCAACAATGAACTGAATATACATTATCTAGTATACTGAATCCCTTAATTGTTTCATTATTTGATCAAAATAAAGAAATCTCTGTGTCATTGAATAGTATTCAAAGTAGGTGTCTGTGGTTGAGTGTTTTCATCATCTGGAAATTGCCAGAAGCTTATTTCTGGACAGTCAACATGAGTGTTATAGCTGCACAAAGCCAGACATATCAGAAAGCAGTCCTCAGTAGTAAATCCTGCCTGCACCATTCTTAACCACAATCTAGAACAGGGGTCTCAAACACGCGGCTCGACGAACTATTGTGTGCGGCCCGCAGACTGATCCATCAAGATCAGTCGTATCCAGGGGGGGGCGCGAGGCTCAGTAAAGGGGGACTCGGCAAAATTACCTCCTCCGTTGCCGGCTGTCTGCTGTGCTGTAAAGCTGAGCTGACAGCCGGCAACGGAGGAGGGTCTCCCCAGCATTGATTAAGCTTCCTGTGTGCGACGGGAAGCTTAATCAGTGCTGGGGAGAGGAATCGCTATAGCACAGACAGCCAGCCACTTTGCCGGCTGTCTGTGCAATAGTGCGGAGCTGAGTGCTATAGCGATTCCTCTCCCCAGCACTGATTAGTGCTGGGGAGAGGAA
>WMED01017079.1:0-13109 GCA_019650415.1 Pipa parva | reverse complement strand
AGTGGTGGAACTTGCACTATTGGTGACTGACTAAATACTTTTTTTTCCCACTGTATATTTAATACTTTTCTAGCATGATTTCATTGGTAAAATTGTGTTTTATGCATCAATAATGAATGAATACATTTTAAACATGTTACTATAAATAAATGTTCTGTCTGTAAAAAATACATTGGGAAATGTTTTTGGCATTGTGAAGTATAAAACTGAAATGTATGTTGTATCCCTGTGCTTAGAAAGATAGAATGCATAGTAATCAATATCAATGACCAGGGGGTTATTCAGTAAAGTCCGAATTTGCCTTTCATAGTATCTCCATGTCTGTTCACATCAATACGATTAGAAAGTCGCAAATTCACTTCTCCTTATTCATGAAGCAGTGGAGAGTGACAGATGCCTTCGCATGTGTAGTGCGTCATAGTCAGTAGCACAATAATAAGATGAGAAGTCATGCAGAGTGAGGAGAATTCCTCCAGTAAAGGGCAGTGACATCAGTCTCATCATATCCCACTAACTGTAAATAAATGAAAAATACTTTTATATGTCGCCTTGTGCCTAGTTCATGTTTAATAGTAGACTAATTTAGTCGCAGTCACCATTGTCACTTTTGAATAAATAGTTGCCTTGCACAACACTGGAGCCCTGCCCTCAAATCCCATAATTTGCCACTCTGATCTGGAAAAGGAAAACAGGTGAATTTGGAGCAGTACACCCTGCAGAATCCGCCCCTTCGACAGACTCCGTCGCATGCTGAATAGCCGAATTACCTGTGCACTCACACGTACATTGATGCGAAGAGCTCCGTAAGTCCGCGATTGGAGTAAGTATCAGAATTTGTCACAAATTCGTCACATCGCAGAGATTGTTGAATAAGTGGAGTTGGAGAAGTCGCGAATGGACATGAATACGGACATTTATGAGAAAATTTGGACTTTGATGAATAACCCCTCTGGATATTCCATGTAGAGATATTGATGGCAATTCAAGTATAATGTTGTTATAATTTAAACACCTTTTGTTCAGTTTCCAGTTCAAACTGTATAAAAATCTCTAGACTTTTCAGTAGGAAAAACACTCTTATCATATTTCAGTATGTATCACAGTATCTAAAATAGCACAGAGGTGCACAGTATGTCAGTATACCATATTTATGTATATACAGTATGTATTTCTTCATTTATACAGTGCTGATATATTGCGCAGAGATTCACCATTCACTTCAGTTCTGCCCATGCATCTTACAATCTAGTTTCCATATTCAGTCACAAACACATAGACAGACACAAATGTATGTTTTTGGATTGTGGGAAGAAACCAGAGTACCCGGAAGAACCCCAATCAAGTATGGGGAGAACATACAAATTCCATGCAAGGAAGCAGTGCTAACCACTGAGCTATACTGTATATAAAAATACATGTGTAAAATACAGCCCCCACCCATTGTGTAACAAGATTTGTCAGTACATTGGGGAAGCTCTTCCCTTCTTAAAATAATACAATTAAACTATAACACCCAACCAAAAAATATTTGACCATATACCATAAATAACTGCATATGGGCAGTGCATTTCATGCATTTGTAGTTCTTTGTCAAGCTCTGTGAAAAGTGTAATAACACATTTTAAACTTACATTAAATGCCATGGCTACTATTTTTATAGATATAAAGTATTGCACTTACAAGTTGAAGACCTTATCAAGACAACAATACCTTTGCCAACTCCCAACTCAAAAAGCTCTTGTTGCAGAATTCATGTAGAACACAATAAATAAATGATAAATAATACATTTTCTTAAATCATGGTTTCCTTTAACATAATCATTTTTTGTGCAAACTCAGACCAAACAAATCTTCTCTCAAGTTTTGCTTCTCTTCTAGAAAGATCAGGTTCTGGTTAATAGCACAGAACTGCATTAAATTCAAAGACATCTCCATTAACTGAGAGTAAGGTAATAATCCAGGTGGGCTTAATTAGGTCTTTTGACTTGCTACTGAACATCTACAAATTCTAAACTGGGAGATTCTTAATGGTTCAAATCCATAAATATTGGAGTCTTTCAATAGAATTTTTAGGATGTTAGTGAAGTTTTACATTTAAAGCATTGAATATTTTAATTCTCTTTTCACTATTTATATGTTTTTGAAGCATTTACTGTCTTAAATTTTTCTTTGGGACTGATTCTGCTAGATTTGCTTCAGGTTGTTAAGGTGAGTTGATTGACTCATGTGCATTGCAAGTTTCAAGCAGTGCCACAAATTATAAATTTGAATGACAGTGTTAGGGCCCTGCTTACAATAATGCATTACCATCTCTTAATATTTACAGCCTTGCTACTGTTATGGTTTGTTCAGTTGCCCAAGAGGCTCAAGTACCATCTAGCTTCCTTCAATATAGCAACACTAAGGGGCAATGCAGTTTTAATGACAGTAAGCAAATTTACTACACAATGGTGTAGGACAATGCCCTGCATACACAGGAGGACACAGGTGATTGGGGGGTGGAAAACTCAACTTACACAGCAGATAAGAGGTGGAACACTTACTATAAATATTGCAGTGGGGCAACACTTGCCATTTTTGCTCAAATTTGAGGGTGGCATAAAATTGCTGATGGATTCCAGTAAATTCTATAAATGCATTACACTTTTGGGTGGGGTTGAAACCATTATAGTCTAAATAGAGCTAACACACTACATTTTGTCATTAAACTCTTCATGTTTTTGGTATTTATCCTTTTTTCTAGTGTAAATCAAAATTGTACACATTTTATAATATACATACTGTATAGTTAAACACTTGCACAGGTTTTGCAACTAAACAGCAGATTGCTGATGTAATTTTTTAAAGCATGTGTCTGATTCATTTTTATTGATAATAACACCTGAGTAAGTTTCAAACTAGTTTTCAGTTTTCTCCCTGTATTTTTCAGCAAATTTGTGTGAGGAAACCATAATGGAGAAATTAAAGGCCACATAAGATTTTTCCTACACGTTTTTTTCTCAGCATTTAAATGCAAAGACAAATGTATTAATCAATGTCACAGGGTGAACAAGATTGTCCTGCTACTAGTGCCCACTGCTACTTTGCAGGGTGCCTAAATCCTAGTGGCAATGCATTAAGGACTAAGATCCTGACCTGTACTTTGTAGTGCATACATTGAAAAGCAACCCTTCTCTATCTTCATCTAATGTATCCTGGGATTTGCAGTCTAGTACAGAATGTCTATGAGATAGATGATGAAGTAACGCTACTGTAGTTTATACTCATTACTTGAAAAGTAGGGTCTTTGTTACAAATGCCTTGGTTTCTGAATTGAATTAGGTTGCTGCTAATTGTATTTGTTTTTTATTTTGACATTATAGAAACAGATTTATAAACAGAGTATGAGAATACACTTACCACTGTCTAAAATAATCACATATGCATCTAAAGCATTTCCATTCATGTCATACATTCCTGACTAGTAAAAATAGAACAGAGTTCGATCCTACCCCTTTTCCTAGCTAATATTTACATAATATTTACATCCTCCATGTATTATGGGCTTCCACAGGGACATTAAAAGGGGGTTACAGAAGTTTATGGCTCTGTGGGGGCCTCACCAGCTCAGCAAACCAAGGGAGCCAAAAAAGACAGACATATATAAACATGTAGACTAATGGTTCTCAACCTGTGGGTCGTACGTTCATCCCACGGGGGTCGAGAACCGCTATGGCACCCGGAAGCGCCCGCAGGACCCTTCTTATAAGGGTTCCTGCGGGGTGACGTCAGCCCAAAACATCACCACGTGACGCGTGTACGTGATGACGTTTTGCCCAAACGTCATCACGTGACGTGCATACGTGATGACATTCAGGTGAAATGTCAGTCCGTGATGTCACAGCCTGGGGTTGCAGTTCTCAAAAGGTTGAGAACCGCTGATGTAGACAGAGTATTGTCCACCGAGTCTGACAGCCTAAAGGTGAGCTGGACAATATAAATGAGTATTCTTTAGTGTAATGGGTTTGTAAAATCATGTTGGGGGCCCCATTTATCAGGTTGTGGGGGGCCCAAATTTCTGATGGCAGCCCTTATTTATCAGTGAATTCTAAAAACTGAAAAAAAATAGTTTCCTACCTGTTTCCTGCTAATTACAAAATTAGTCAAAGATATAAATTGCTACAAATAGTTTACATACAAACCTCCTCATTGTATTTTCCACACTTCATATTATTTCCCTATAGCACACCAGGGTGGATACCTTTCAATTGCAGCTTGAAAAAGGAATTCCCAGGCACCTCCAGAGATGATAAGATAAGCTTTTATTGTTTAACTGCTAAAAGGACATAAGGCCATGTTCTTACACATTTTGTGCTCCTGCACTTTTCTGGATATCTTTAAAAGCTGAAAAGTTTATCGACCTCCTAATGCTGGTGAAACATTGGCAATATATCAATATTGTCATTTTCAGCTATTTATAAAGCTGTAAGTTCAACTTTTTTAACAAAAAGTGTTTGCATGCTCTAGGCTGGCAAAATCTATTATACCTTACGGAGTGGATCCTGTCACTTAGCCACAGTCTGACTTTTCCCATGAAAAAGAACATTGATATTGTCATGTAGGGAAAAGGGAACCTCACTGGAAATATTGCAGCGTGCGGTTTCAACTGATCGACATATATTGATCTCGATCTTTTTCGATATTGACAATTTCTTTTCAGTCCCATATAAACCAGCAGAATTGAAAATTCCAACAAAATAAAAAATCATTTTGAAAAGCATAGATGAATGGTAAAGCCAATTTAAAAGATTGAAATATCTATTCCCCTGGAGTGATGATTTTTATTGTTTGACTGCTGCTGTCTGTGGCATTATATAGAAGGTAAAAGTTTGGAGTGTTGAGAAAAAAACAGAAAACAATCAATCCTATTGATTTCCTATGTATTTTCCATTTGCTTTCCCTTACAACATACACTTGAAGTAAAGTAATCAACTTCAATATGACGAGAAGAAAAAAACGTATCAAAATGTGGTGGCAATGCCCTTATTTCCTGCCTAGTAATAAGATGTTTACACATTAATCTAACAAATATACAGTTATAGTGACATTTTATCATACAGATTCAAGGTAATCATGGGAAAATTACATTACTTCCCTTCGCTTGAGTGAATTTGCATCACTAAACATCTCTATACATCTGCTAGTGTTAGACTGACAATGTTCGACTTCATATTGAACAGCAGCTATTGCTGTTCTCTTCTTTGCCAAGAGAATGTACTGTTTAGTGAATAAATGAGTGAATTTGCACCTAGTGGCATATTGACACTAAGAAATGTGCATTCACTACCTCTGACAAATTTGCACTTTGATGAATTTGCCCCATAGTAATGAAGTTCGCCCTAACTTGCTGCCAGCAGCAGGAGGACTTTTTCTTCCAACCCACACTATCACTTTCTGCTTTCTCTTTTTGCTATTTGTTTCTTATTGTTATGTTTTGCTATTGTCAGCAAATGTGTGCCTGGTTTTAATCTTGTATTGCAGTTTACATTATACATGTCATAGCTTTAAAGTTTATTGGTAATGTCATGAGAAGAGTTTTTGGATTGTACTGATGGGACGTTATCTATTTTGGTGAGTTACAGCTGCTGTGCTGTTGTCAGGAAAATTTGTGGTTTACAGGACACCACACTGGATTTAGCACTGGCCCCACCCAAGGCGCGGAGTCTAAGGGATTCCCGTTCTTCTCCTTTAAACCCCCGTAAGGAGGTACTGGACTTTGCCGCAAGGGAATTCCCAGGTCGCGGCCCCTGGGGGAGCCACCCAATGGTGGTGCTGGAGTGATGCCAGAAGAGTAGGAGGGAACTTCCAAGAAATGGAACACAAAGCCAGGAGCAGGGAAACAGGATACCAACAGGAAACACTTGGAATAGCAGGAAATAAGACCGATAATCAGGCAATGAGACAGCCAGCCTGAAGAGTATATATAGGCAGAGCCTAATGGGGATTGGCTGGCAACAAGCTACCAGATGGGAGTATACGAATCCTATAATACAAAGCAGCTGTGCAAGGTGGGAAAACAGGAGTGAGCTGGACTGGAAACAAACACAAGTAAACAAAAAGTGGCAAAAGCTACAAGTGGCTTTGTGGCATAGAGGAAAGATCACTGCCTGTGAACAAAACATCCAGGGTTCAAATCCTGGGGTTGGAGCAACCGTAGTGTTACAGCAATGGAGCATGTAGCCCATGGCAAAGGTTTACTTCTTCAGTAAAGCTGGAGATAACTATCATTTTTGTGATGTTGCTTCATGTCAGCTTATGTTTAGAAACTGCTGACATAATGCGTTGATGTGTGTTCCTTGGTTATTAATCAAGTTTTGGCCAAATTTCATACCAATAAATTATTCATGTAATTATTTGTGTGTTTAACCGCAGCACTATTTGTTGGTCTGGTTGACTAAATAGGCAGCATAGCCTAGATATTTGTTTTTAGTTGTTTTTAGGATTATGCAATTCTAGAACCTGTAAAAGAAGGTTACTTTATTTATATATATACGGTGTACATATATATATATATATATATATATATATATATATACACACACGGCCAGTTTTTTACTATAGGCACAAGAGGCACGTGCCTATAGGTGGCTCAGTCAGAAGGATGTCTCACTCCTAGTCAGGCATATAGGCAAGAAGAATCAAGGGAACAAACTTTCATTAAAAGTACTTTTAATAGACAAATGTTGATTCTGATTGGTTGTTTTACTTTGTATGCAACAATAAGATCACTTTATAATTTAGTCTGTTTTTTCCCCTAAATGGGTGTGGCCAATTAGTGGGTGTGGCTATATATATATATATATATATATATATATATATATATATATATATATATATATATATACACATATGTATAGTATGATTGTGTTAGTCCATAGATGCAAAAAAAATGAGTATTGGAATAATTGGTGATACCTTTTTTATTGGACTATAAATATATATGATGACCTACTTATAACACTGCATTTATTAAAGCATTAGCCAGAAAAAAACTTGCCTATCATTGAATAAATACTTTTAAACCTTAATTCTGTATGACAGAGCAATGTGATTACTCATACAAAAACAAATTGAAATATTATTTAATCAATTTTCAGGTCAGTGCTGACCTATACCATCATGTTAGAATGGGCGATAAAGGAAATCAATGCAAATTTGTCAGAATTATTTCAGATCTGCTAAAATGGATATATTTCTGTATACACAGGAAAATCCAAGTGAAGCAGAATATTATTCTCAGTGTTTTAGGAAACACGCTTGGGCCATTACAAAGAATAATTTATACCGTGATGATTCATAAACCAACAGTGACATTGAAAAATGCAAGCTTAAAACTAATCTGTTTTTCTAAGTGATAAAATGAAGTACTGTAAAGACCTCCGTGCAAGATGTACAGAGGCCTTGTCATTTATTTGTTTTTCCAAATAAAATAAACCAGGCATTTTCTGCTGGCTTGCCAATGCATCATCTGAGGACTAATCTACATTTATTTACTGAGAAATACATAATAGCACAAGTGCCAAGAAATCTGGTTAGTAAAAATGCCACAAACGTTGATTTGATGCTATTTGATTTTGTTAAGGACCCTCAGCTTAGCTGTTTAAGTGCTCCACTACTGTTTGCATTTAAACATTCATTAAGGAATCCCTGGTGGCTGCATTTATTTCACTGAAGTTCAATTACATTATCACAAAGGCAGTTTTCTTTCGAACAATTAACTGCTTTTTCCTGTTTATGTTTTCTGTGCTTAGGCAGAGATGAGACTTGTTGAAGTCACCACTTTAATTAAATCCTAATTTGAAGATGGTACAACTTTTGCCGACATTTTTAAATTATATTTAAATATCACATAAATGCAGATCAATAGACTTTGTTAACTCTTCAACACATATCTTTTAAAGTAAATCCTCGTGGTGCATGGTTGCCCGCATCATAGGAACAGATCTTATGATTAGTAAGAGCAGCAATGTGCAGCTGCTTTGGATTTAGATACCAATCTTCATTATTTTTTCAACTAGCTGACACATTCAAGTACCTTGACTCATACAGCCTGAGCAATTTCAGTTGCACACATAGCTCTTGCTGTGCAGAGGAGCGCTCTACAATGTGTGTATTTCAGATTTTAAAAAAATAGTAGTTTCCAAAAAATACAAATTCCCAATATAGAAAGGAGCTCTATTTTAAAGGTAAGGGAAGCTTACCTTAACTCTATCAGTGATGTGGGGGGAATTCAAAACGTTAGTGTTAGGCAAAACAGATGTAAAAATTTTATAGTTACATTCAAAAAAGCTTTCATCTAGTTCTTGAATTTGATTTTTTTCAAATTCTGCCCACACATACAAAACAAGCAGAATATATACTACACTAATCCAATGGATAATGAGATCTCTCACACAAGTCAGTCGTTGAGAATGAAATCAATTGAAGCAATAGATTGTGGGTGTTGAACCACTGTAAAATATTGCTTTGGTTCCCTATTTTTTTAAAACAATCCTTCTAGTATTCCATTACCCTAAAAATGCTAGACCCATTGTTACACTAGCAGTGAAAACTAAAAACTTTTTTTTTATCTAAACATAAACAAAAGAGTTGTTCATTCCTATAAATCCCATATGCTATCAATATCCTACCTATAGATGAGGTGTTGCCAGGGCTGGTTTTAGCTATGGGCGATGTGGGCGACTTCCCAGGGTGCAATCTATTTGAGAAATTCACCTCCTCCAGCGTTCCAGCAATGCACCTCCTCTAAGCGCTTCTCCACAATGAAGTAAGTGGAATGCAACGGCGCTCCTTGGATGCTTTGGGTCTCACCTCAATGTGGATAAACGCTGAGAGGAAGTGCATCGCTGGAGTTTAGGTTAGAAGGGGGGGGCACGCAGAGGGGTCAAGGGGTTGTTTGCCCAGGGCGGCACTATAGCCAGAACCGCCCCTGGGTGTTGCTAATAATTACTAGAGACAACACAAGGAAGAAAATATTAAAATCAGTAACTTGAGATTGCACCTGTTCTTTGTGATAAATATTTGAGGTATTTTGGTGCATTTTATTTAAATTCGCAATATTCAGTAGCTAGTTTCACAGTCATGTGGTGTGCTAAATACTAAATGCCAGTTAGCCTGTTCTCAGCTGAAGAACCCTTAAAATTTCAAGTTCAGTCAGAGGTTATGCCATTTAGCATGCCAGTCAGCCTGTGGCTTTATCAGAAATCTTATTTGAAATTCACATAGGCACAATTAATCAGTTGATAACTAGTGGTTAAATAACTGCCATAGTATGTGGGATAAGTTTTATTATGGCACGGAGTGCCAAAAAGGTTCGCCACCCCTGTTCTAGAGGGAATATTCATAAAATATCAAAAATATTTCTCTATACTTTTAATCATTTAGCATATCTATTCAATTTTTACCACTGCAGCTTTCATCACCCTATTCCTATTTAGCAGATTTTTTCACCTATTCTATTCCAAAATCACTCAAAACTGTTCACCACTCCAGACCTGACATAAGCCATTATTATTTATGTGCAACTTTACGACCAACATCAAAAGCCAATACCAGTACCAAAATATTCAAAATAACCAATAAAAAAATATCCCAAACCAATGCCAAAGTATCCACAAAAAGCCAAAGGCAGCAAGAAAGCAGTTAAAAAGAAAATAACCCAAAATTAAGTGGTGTGGCAGTCCAATCAGATTCCCAGGGCTCAGGGCCAGCTCAAGAACCAATTAGACCTCTGATATTAAACAATTATGGAGGAGTGCATAGAACCCCTCTTACCACCACTCTGCACTAGTTTATTCAGTGGGACCCATTCCAAGACTTTCCCTTACTATTTTCGAACATGATGGTGGAAAGATTCTGACACTCCCATTTTGGTGTCTTATATGCACTTCTTCAACCCTGTGAAATGAAGGATCTCTTCCACTGCATGCAAAGACTCCCTAATACATTTATTGATCAGATTTACAAAAATAGCAAAGCAATTGATGAATCAACCAATGAATAGATTTACTTTGAAAATATTAGATACACTATAAATTTTTTGCGTATGAAGTTAATAATACTAGACTGTGTGATACATTCAGAATGCTGATGTCAGTGGTGGCAATAGGATTATTTATCTCTGAAGAAATCTGATTGCAAACCTGAGTAAATATTTACAGCTTTCAGGCTCAGATGGATAAAGTTTTACAGGAAGTCTGTTTTTCCTATGATCAGTATATACTGTAGGTTGTATATTGTTGACCATAGAGTTCTTTTTCTACCTCAGCTACTATGTTATAGAAATGAGATTTAAATATATTCTATCAATCCGCAAGTACCACCAAGTTCATACAGATGTAACAGGTCTGATTTTGTTAAATTCATTAAGGCTGTGTTTGTCCTTTGAACAAAAAAACTTTAGCATATCATAATGTATTAACATTTTTTTTTATAGGATTAATGTAAGTGTACTTTCTTATCTTCTTGCTGTATTGTACAGCGCTGCGTAAATTTGTGGTGCTTTATAAATAAAATGACATACATACATACATACATACATACATACATATATGCATCTTTGCATGTTTATCTTAGGGAAAATCCAGGCTAATTCTATTAAACCATTTATTTTTTTTAACCACTAAAGAAAGAGCATACAAAAATATGTACCAGGGCCAGTTCTAGCTCTGGGTGATGTGGGCGACTGCCCTGGGCGCAATCTATTAGAGGGGCGCTGTCAACCACATCGCTCACTGCAAACTTACCTCCTCCAGCATTCCAGTGATGCTCCTCCTCTGAGCGCCGCCCCACAATAAGGTCACATTCCACTTACCTCATTGTGGAGCGGCGCTCAGAGGAGGAGCGTCACTGGAGCACTGGAGGAGGTGAGTTGGGGATGCCAGGCGGGTGTGCGGCCGGGGGGTGTGTGTGCGCCGGGGGGGCGGGGGTGTGCGTGCCGGGGGGGAGATGTGCGCTCCAGGGGAGGGGGGCACGGAGGGGCAGTTTGGCCAGGGCACCCATAGGGCCAGAACCGCCCCTGATATGCACCAATGGTACGTCATGTCTAGTAGAATGGATTACATCTACTATCACACTACAACCATGTAATACTTGTGATATTACAAGGAAGAGGATAGCGGACTTGCACAGTAGTACACAGATTCTGGACTATGGTCACAGATACTTTGTTCACTGTGACGGGGATTAGCATACAGCAAAAATCAATGGGAGAAATGTATCAATTGGCATTAATGTAAAATATGGAGGAAAAATACCATTTATTAGCAACTTATCATTCTCTTTGCATCCATTTTGCACCATTTGCTCCTGTTTTGTTTTATTCTTTGGAAAATCAGTGTTTAAGACCAGGTGCAACTGATACATGAAGCTTAGAACGATTTTAAGACCTTTAATAAGACCTGCATATACCCTGGCAACAGAGAAGCAGTTAAGCATTTGTGTAAAAAATCGCAGCAATTCCTTTTTTTAAAACTGTGACTGGTTTGTATAAAAAAATCTTAGCAGTTACCATTTATATACAGATATTGCTAACATTTGGACTCAAATGGAAATTGCTAACATTTTGCTAACATTTCTTAAACAAACCAATATTTAATGTAAAAAAAGGAAGCATATCGCTAACATTTTTATGCAAAAATCAAAGTTATTATTAGGCGCACTATGGTAATAATTGTTATTTTTTAGCTCCTATGTATACCATTGCGATAATGCCATTTGATACATTTCCCCCAAAGTCCTTTCTCTTATTCATGCCAATACAGTCTAATTCCTTTCACAACAATTGAAGACTAGCGGCACATATCCTTAATGGAAACAATTGGAGCTCTTTTACATACTAACCTTGAAACACACAATGCAGATAACTGCATGGACATATGCTATGGTCATAGTAACAAGCAAGGTAAGTACAGATGTAGCAGGGCTGAATCCTGCAAAGTTTATCCTATCACAAAATGTTAACTTACAGTCCATCATTTGTATGTATTGTATATATTGACTGGGATCTACAAATCATCAGTGCAGAAAGATCTATTGTTTAGTAGTATACAGTAGTAGTAAAGTTATACACTAATACACATTTGGTAATAATGGTAATAATAATTTTAGCATGTGTGAAAAGGGGAACATTTTCTAATAATAAAAGCAACAGCAGCATTCTACTTATAAAGAAAACATTGGGTAAAGACCACAGCTGGAATATTTGGAACAGTTTTGGGCACCATTCTGGAAAGGCCCCAGAAAGTATTTAAAGAAGGCAATAACAGTAATTACTGATTAAAGTCAAATAGAATCAAGTAAAATGTTTCAGTGCATTAGCAGTGTCCTGTTTTCCTTTCTGCTGAATTTATTTTTCAGAGTTATATGTACTGCAATTGTAGTAACCCAAGTTATTCATAAATCCAGTATGCACTAACCTTTACAATATTCTTCTTCCTTTCTGTAACAATAAGAAGCACATTACGTATTATGCTATCCTGGCGATCTTTGATTTAATTTTTTTCCTTGTTCCATGAAATCACCTTTTTTGTTTATTCTTTTATGCTCTAACCCAGTCTCTGATTCCAGTTTTAACTTTCTGGGTCACCCCTATACTTTCCAATAATTAAAAAACAAATACTTAACTAAGGCTGTAGTGAGCCACATTTATTTAACCACGTTAAATAAAATAAATCAAGATGGTTCAATATTGCCCCAGTACTGTGGGAAAGCCCAATTGAGTGGTCTCGCCGAGACTGGAATCCCTTTTCAGCGTTCGTTGATGTCCGCGTGCAGGACATCAGCGAGTGCACAACAGCATGTGCGAAGTGATGTGAAGGATCCGGAGCTCACTTCGCACATTGCTGAATTACTCCCTTAGTGGGTTATTCACTAAGGTGCAAATTCGACTGTCAAATTCCTAAACAGTGGATTCCCATAGCAAATACACAACAATTTCCCAATAGCAAATCTGCAACAATTTTTTAATGTTAAGACTGCGACAATCTTCCCATAATAAAGTCGCGACTGCAACAATATTCTCATTATAAAAACGTGACTGCAACAGTAGCAGCCTATTGTGACTGTCTTTA
>WMED01017078.1:0-13109 GCA_019650415.1 Pipa parva | reverse complement strand
CATCTCAGGTTTTCCTAATTTAGAGCACCTGTGCAGAGAAGGTTAAAAAGCACAAGATTAGCTAGAGAGAGAGAGTCTCTCTGTGTGTTTCTGGCTGTGCTGAGGTGTGGTTGGACTC
Source organism: Pipa parva (assembly GCA_019650415.1). NCBI lineage: Eukaryota > Metazoa > Chordata > Amphibia > Anura > Pipidae > Pipa > Pipa parva. The sequence continues at coordinate 12,991 of WMED01017078.1, read as the reverse complement.
GAAAGACCATTGAGACTCTATGGAGTGAGATTTATGGGAAAGAAAGTTAAGTTTTGTGAGAAAACTCTGAAAACCGATGTTATTTGTTTTATGTTATTATTTTGCCAAGTCAGGCTGGATTTCTGTTCAAGTTTTGATTTTCTGTAAATAAAGACGAATCCTCAGGAAAGAACCTGTTTGAAAATCGTTATTGGAAAAGACTACCCCAGCCAAGTGAGTGAAATCCCTACAAGGGGATAAATGAATTAACATATATGATTTTATGGAGTCACTGTGCACTGATGTACTGCTTGATGATATTAAAAAAAACAAAATACAACAAATGCTCACTGATGCAGCAAAGGAATTGAACCATGATGCATAAGGCCAGTCTGGCTCATGGACACCCCAGACCTTCAACCACTCAGCACAGCCAAGAGTACTGCACTGTACAGTACTGCACTTTGCATAAAAAGTTTGAATTTATTTGCCTATATTAGTTTGGCAATTAAATAAATAAATAAATATCCTAATATGGCCCTACTACAGTGTCTATGCTTTCACATACAGCTTCCTGCACCATATCTCATAGTTCATATTACTTCATGTGCAATGTATATAGATCTCTAGTCCCATCTAAATGCTGCAGTGATTTACAGGCCTTTAAACGCTTGTTACATTTCACAAGACCCTCATGACACCACATGCACAGGAGAATAAAAAGTGGATGGATACTAATTACAATCCATTTAGACTGTAAGCTCTATGGGACAGGGACCTCCAACCTCTTGTGTCAACCAAAACCTGGCACTTACAGTGAAGTATTCCTGTAATATTATACTTGTATTGTGTAATGCACTTTTCCCATGTCTGTACTATATTTGTATTGCTGAATTGTACAGAGCTGTGTACATCTGTGAAGCTTTATAAATAAAATTATACATACCAACGAGTTACTGCTTATATGTGGAAAAAGATTTACAGTTGGCAGGTCTCAAGGGTGGGATGTCACACTACCATGTAAGAAGAGTATACTCTCCCTTGTTACTGTCTTTACTTTCTCTCTCCTGAAAAAATTATATATCTCATAAATATATATATATATATATATATATATATATATATATATATATATATATATATACATACATACATACACACACACACACACAAACACACACACATATATACATATACACACATTTCAATACCAAAAATACAGGACTCAATGTAGATCTTGGATTTCTGTCTTACTATCATAACTTTATATAATGGTAAAGTATGAATTTTTCTGATTGTGCTTTGAAGCTGTGATCACCTCTGTAACACATAATTCCAACCCCTCCTCTACCCCCACTTGTCAGATTTAATCCATTCCTAACAGTATTTATGACACCTGATTGCTTTATGCTGTAATAATTTGTTTCTATTAGTATTTTTTTTTGCCTGTTTCTCAATATTATTATCCCCAAATATTCTATTTATATATAATCCATTTTTCATCTCTTAAACATCCATTGACACTATCATTTTATGAAGATATACAGTTTTTTTAATTAAAGGACTATACAAGATTATCCATTTCTACATTTACATGGATCTTGCTTCTCAAGCACTGCACTGATTGGCAGACCTGGGAACTTGTTAGGTTTCACCCATAGACTTTAGGTTTGCAAAGCAAACACCAGGTCTCTTGGAAAACCTTCAAGTTCTCTGGATAGGTTTGTTGCTTGTAGCCCTGCCCCATTTATCCCCCAAGTCAAATTGATTGGCTGATATTTAAATAGCCCCATCTTCTTGCAAATAGCAATGTAGCACCCATTGACTGTCTCTGACCATTTTGGTCCTATGATTGAGTAACAGCAAACTGCATCTTTTGAGTATCTGTAGCAAGTCTGTTTATACTTTGTTCAGGAAGTTTCTGCACTATCTTGTATTTAATAAACTGATTTGTAACACATCATTCATTAATTAAGGTAGATGTTAAATCATTTTTTAAGGCACTGCTCAATGCCATAGTGCAAGGGTAGGCCAACAATGGCTCTGGAGCCACATGTGGCCCTGCAGCCCTCCTTGTTGTGGCTCCCTTCTGCCTTGATTGACCAATGAAAAAAGAAAAAAAAAGAAAAAAGATTAAAAGGTTATTTATCAGTGTAATTTTGATTCATATATTATTTTATTTGTTATTATTTTCTTCTGTTTACTGTATTCATATATTGTAACAGGTAAAGTTAAAAACAAAAAAAAGATTAAAACTTTTAAAAGTTTTTAAGCTGTTGTATTTTGCGGCTCCAGATTACTTTTCTTTAGTGGAAGAGGGGGTAAAATGGCTCTTTTGATAGTAAAGGTTGCTGACCCCTGCCATAGTGTTGAGCAGTTTTAAAAAAGCTTCATGACAAAACCTGTAATGGCTGCTCGGTCTACTCCATTGTGTCTCCCTATAGTGACAGTTTAATCACCAACTGGTCGACTGGTATTCTTAACTGCATAAAGGGAAAGTTACCACCGTGGGAAGCATCAAACCAACTGACCCCTTTTCTCTGGTTACAAATGTGAAAATGCAAAAAGGAAGCAAGGCAAGGTCACAGTCTAAAGGGTCTCTGACCCCATACATTGTGCAGTGCATATGTCCACACTTCAATTAATGTATTTTGACTATTCTTGCCCAATTGCACACTAGCAGTTTATAGAAGAAGTATATATATAATATATAGTATATGTTTGCCAAGTAAGTATATGTTGAGTAGTGTTATCTGTGGTTTTCTTTGAGGGAGTCCTAGTATGGCAACTGCAGGAATTTAGACATAGTGTACATGTTGTGCATGTTATACTAATCCAATATTTGGTGACTGGGTATAGGGGTTATGATTACTGTGTAATGTCTTGTTTTTACCATACATTATCTGTGGCATGATAATTAAAGATTCATTGATGCTTTTTTTCCAAACGTTACCTAGGTGTGAATTTTTCCAGGGTTTCTTTAGTTTTTTGTTATTAGGATTATTACCTAGAACGGCACCCTTTAAAGTGGACCAGTCAGGTCCACTTAACAGACTTTTTTCGTTTAGGAAGCAGGGAGTTGTTTTAGTTCAATGATAAAAGCATTCAGATAAGACTGTAGTAAAAAAAAAGCAAACTCCCTGCTTCTTTTCTACTCCTATGCCCGACTTGAATCAAAAGTCAGGTTGGGCAGGGCTAAATGATGATTGACATTATAGCTCCTCCAATCAGATCCCTGCTAGATCCTGATTTAAGGGATCCGATTGGAGCAACTTTAATGTCAGTCAGCCTTTTAGCCCTGTCCAACCACGAATTGAGATTCAAGTCTGGCATCGGAGCAGACCCAGACAGGTCCACTTTAACCACATGTTTGTTAAAGTCTAGTGTGTACTCACATTTTTGTTTTTACATAATTAACTATCATTCAAAGCTGACAAATGATACTTCACTGCATTCAACAAACCTCACTAATATTATCACCCACTCCTAATAGGTAATAGATAATTTACATTAATTTTGGTTCCAAAACAAATAAACTGCTATGCATATGTGAAAGCATATGTAAGGGTAGGAGAACCCCTGGAGGCTGACAGAATATTAAACCCTGTGTCCACCTGTCCTAGACAGCCTTAATGCAACAAGTTTTGTACTGTTGCAAATTCCTGCTATCTAAACACCACAGCACACAAAGCTTTTTAAGTGCATCACTAATGAAGCATACAACTCTCTCTAGGCATGCAGAACCTGAACATAGAAAAGTAATGCCTTCCCCTTTTTTAATTAAACAGGTTATTCTTTAATGATGAAAATGTTCCAGACATATGCAAACTTCGACACACACAGAATTAATGATACAGATATCTGGTTCCCTCCTTCACCAGTTCACCAATGTCTTTAAAAAGTATGTCTAACCTCCAATAATGCATTCTGCTGGAAGGTAGTCATAGGATTAACTACACTTTAATGAAAGCATACGTCATCACATCTCCTCTTAGCATGCTTTCCACATATAGAAGACCATATTAAATATAAAACAGCCTTCTGAAAAATTGATGTAATGTTGCCAAGCAAACCTTTCACTCTACAGCCTGGTGTTCTGTATCAATTTGTTGTCAACTGAAAAGGCTCTCAACAAAGAACTTCTGGACTTCCATTTACAGAGATAACGGCTAAAAAAAACAACACACTAGTTAAGAGTTATGGCCACAACTGTATCCCAACAAAAAGCGCACTGTAGAGTTAAAGTGGGCCACAGTGTGTATTTTTACAAGCAGTAAACCATAAGAAAGAGCATAGGTGGGTTTACTACTTTCAAAAATATGTCACCTGGACACAAGTCATAGCACATTGAAATCTATGATGATCGTTTTGTCAGAGCACAGTCACATTTTAAACCGCCAACCCATTCGTTTTTAAATAAACTCAGGTTATTGCTGTGCCTCAATATAATACACATACAAAGACATGACTTCCCTCGGCACTCCTTAGTCCCAAGGTTTTCCGTGCTGATTTTGATAACACATATTAAAAGGAAGTTCCCCAGAAAGCCCAGTTGGAGAACAATACAGTTATTAAACAATATTTAGAGTAACTCTCTTTAGAATAAAATAGAATGAATCAGAATAACACAGACCAGTCCTTAATGAATAAGCATCAAAAAAACTGACTGATTCCCTGATGAAATAGAAGTAAGGACACAACAATGATTAGGAACATCCATTATCCAGCTGTACGTTCTGGAGTATTCACTTGCTGTAGTTCTCAAAAACTATTCATGTCTACTTTACTGTTCACTGCAACTGACTGACGGAGAGTTTCATATCCTCTTGGGGTAAGATCTGCAGTATCTTTTTTTAACACAGAAATGAACCTGAAAACTCAAAACACATACCTGATTCAGCTGTTTAGAGAGAACAGCTTAACCACGACAACTCATTACTCAGAAAGAAACTTACAAAGAAGGTCATGTTGCCTGCTGCAAAATATGTGCTTTAATGCACGTACAAAGACTGAAAGCAACTCATGCAGTGTAAAAGAAGAAGCAGAGATAACCTCAATTTTGAGAGGCCAAAATTAGGCCCCTTTCTCTGGGATATTTTGATTACAAAAATGATGTATAAAAATGGAATACTTTTACAAATTATTCAAACCCTTTATTTTCTACACCTTTACATTAAAAATACTGGAACTCTAATTACTCCAAAAAAAAGTATAATAATATTTTCTATTATAAGAACATAAAAACTGAAAAATGAACAGATACAAAAAAAATTAGAAATTCACCTTCAATTTGGCAAGTACTGTATAGGAATAATGACAATGTCATCCCAAATAGGATTTTTTTTCTTTTTGCAGTGTTATTTGTCCTTTAAAAGTTAGTTAAAAGGGTATTATCATTCCAAAAGTTTCCCATTTTAAATAAACCAATCCCAGAAACAATACTGCACATTTTTAAAAGATTAAATACTCACTAATGTACTGTACAGGAAGCATATCATGCACCTTATATATATATTGAACTAAAAATGAGATGAGATGGTAGATTGATAAACCAGGCTGTGCAGAAAACTAACAGAAATAACACGCTTCTATATCCTGTTTCTATCCAGAAAGTCACTTTCTGGCCTTGGCATTTTGCTAAAGGTTTTAAAACAAGGGCAGTTTTCCTGCATTTTTAAATGAAAAGCACCTAAAGGGCTGAATGAGAAAAGGTTTCCTTTGATCTGCATTCTAAATAAATCTGTATTTAGTGTTATGGGGGGAGGAAGGCATATAGAAGTTACAGTATGAGCATCTTCCCCTCTCAGCAGCAGCAGTCAGCTATCTTTATTGGGCAGGTAATTTAATGGTCCCACTGATTTGCAGAGGGAATGCAGGACCATGGATACATACATGGCTGGTCTCCCACACTTACCTTTCATATGAATGGAGACAGGTTTTTCATCTGATTACTGTGAGGTTTGAGTCTCAAAATCAAATTCACTAGTGCGGCCCATTTGAAATCTTGAGAGAGTTTTACTCTTTCATACTGTAAATAGTTACACAGTACATCTAGTTTAAAGAGCAGAACTAGCATGGCTGAATGCAACCAGATAAACACAGCTGACCCCTGCCAAAAGCACTTCAGTTTCTGAACATTTCTAAAATAAAAGCAAAACCAAAACAACATCTTTAATGCATATTTTATGAACAATATCAAGAAGGAATGAAGCCTGGAGACTGGCATATATTGTGTTATAATCAGGAGGACAAAGTTATCGCAGTGCAATCTATTACATTCCACAGTGATAACTGTAAAATTTTGTGTATGTGTGTGAAAAAAGTTAAATATGCAAACATTATAGTTACTATATAATTTAGTAATAATGTCAGTCAGTGTCCCTCAGCTAAAGAAAATACAGTCACACACCTACAGATCTCCAGTCACATTTCATATCCTACTAATCACATACTAAATGAATCCAGTCTCCTACTGGGGATGAAAATGATCTCACAGATTGCCTAGCGGAATTGGAAGCCGCTGATTCCAGTATGTGTGAGTGGGGAGGAGTAGAAACTAGGCATGCAGAGGATGAATGAGTCAGGAACCACAAGATAAAATACTGTAGTATGGAAAGATAATTACACACATAACCCTTTACATTCCAAGAACTCTGGAACAAATTGTATATAAAATGCCTACAGGGAATATAGGGACGGGATTGTTATCTGCAAGGACAGAAGTACACATCTGTATTTATTTATTAATAGCTGGCAGCAGGTATCTTTTGTATCTTAGGACAACCAGTACTGTGACTTGCAAATAGAGAAGATTATCATGGAGGATATCCACCAAGCAATAACCTAATGTGCCAGGCATAAAACCCCAAGCATTTTCAAGCATGCTTTAAAAGATAACAATGGACTTGTTACACTAAGGGGTGAATTGTAAGGGGGATGGGGGGGATACCCACTTATTGGTGATTTAAGCTCCAGTGCTGCACCTGCGCTCTGTACTTTGCTAATCTCTTCTTGTCTTGACAGGCGCCACAATCCTCTTCACTTCTTCTTCCTGTCAGTTTTTCCAAACTGAGTAAGAATAGTAACAGTGCTACATCAAAAATCTGCTACTGCACTTGCTCGATTTGTCAAAACAGACAGGAAGAGGAAGTAGAGATGATCCTGTGAAGACAAGAAGACATTGACAGAGTACATAGAGCAGGGGCAGCACTGGAGCTTGAGGGGGTTATTCACTAAAGTCCGAATTGTTGCGAATAGGTGTGAATTCGCCAGTTAAAGATAGTCACAATAGACTGCTACTGTCACAGTCGCATCTTTATAATGAGAATTTTGTCGCAGTCGCAACTTTAAAAATTGTCACGGTCGCAACTTTACAAATGGGAAAATTGTCACGGTCTTGCTATGGGAAATCGCTGTTTGAGAATTTGATAGTCGAATTCGTACCTTAGTGAATAACCCCCTGAAGCTCTCCCTTCCCCTTGCGAATCAACCCTCGACATAATGAAACTATAGTTCTCCTTTAACTTTTTGGGCTACTGCCACACAACATATGCATCATTTAGTGATTAGCATGCTGTTTGGCAGATAAACCATGTTTTCCATTGATGTTAAGGTGAAGTAATCTGTAGAAAGCTGCCTGACAATACTGACATTAGTATTAGACGCAAATAAATGATTATTACAAATTGAAAAATTCTTGTTTGGATTGTTATGACTGTTATTCCTACAAAATACTAGAAAAAAAGAAGTTATTTAAAGTCAAGTCTTTGTTGCTTACATATATCTTGCTGACTACAGACATCCTTGATCTGTTGCACAGGCACGCTTCTATCCAGTCAGTTGTAAGACCATTATTTTCAGGTGAGTTTTAAACAGGGTTCAACAAAGTGAAAATAAAAGTATTTTTACCACAGGGATTTGCCATACAGTTAACAGCATCAATTATTAATAGGTTTTCACTGTCTCTTATTGCTCCAAACAGCAGCTGTTCCCAGGGATTCATTAGCAACATTTTTCCTAATCACAGCAATCAGGCACAGTATGCTGCACTCAGGTCTTTGTAATAAGCAACTGAAAAACAGCATCTGCTTGGCTGTGCTGGAACACATATGCATTTAAATATGTATGCAGGAAGTGCACTCCATATGTAATGTACCATTTTTACAGGTGCTTTAAAGGTTGATATGAAAAAATAGAAACTGCAAACACGAAAAAACATTGCAGTCCTATTATTTTAACCTTTTCACAAATCAAGTCTTCATTAAGGTCTAAAGAGTAGGACTGAAACAATAGGCAAAAATATGTACAGCAGTAACTTGCATTTAATAAAGCAATATAGTTTTTGATTCATTTCCCTTTAACCCAGCTGCCTCTGCAATGCCTAGGCAATATGACTAACCAATAATTAAAACATGTATGAAGAGGTTGAGAGCAGTAATCCGTTGCTGAACTGGAACAGAGGAGAATGAACACAGCCATAGTCACTCAGCTAAAGTAATCTTCTATGAGACTGCAGATGAATTATATACAATAGGAAAGTTCTCCTTTAATTACACTATCTTGGTATCTCCCTCTCAGGATGAAAGAACAATAAAGTAAAATAAAAAACACAGGAAAAATAAACTCACCCAAGCAATGACATCTGTCCCTATGTAAAAGATATCTAACACTTTGTACAGAAGATGAGTGGACAACTTTTTCATTAATCCAATTTTTTTAGATTAAAAAAAACACATACATGCCATTTCTTTAAAATTTAAAGAGGTTAACAATGGAATTCAATTATCAGGTAAAAGATTTTTTTTTTTTTAATTAAAAGTGTTTGATTGCTCATCATGTAAAATCAGTTGATTTGGGAGATGGGAAAAGCAATGACAAGCACAAGCTTTCAATTTCACACTGGTTTTACCTTACCTTACTACCAAGCTGGTTAGATAATAAGGAAGAGGATATGTAAGAGGAGTGGGAGAGTAATGTTAAAGAGAATGAAAGCAGGAAAGGGAGGAACAGGTAAAATGTACTATAATGGCACTGGTGATTAGGGATCACCAGTGCCTATTCTATTTCTCTGCTGCTCTGTTCTGTAAATTAACATGACAATTAAGTAGTGGTAGGAAGCAAAATTGAAATCTTACTGCAAACCAAGGAATAAGTTTTACCTTCTGTTTTAAGTGCAGATTTTGCGTGACTGATCGCTTCCCAGGGAGAAGGAATGTCAAGAAACACTGCATCTGCAATGCTGGAGACACCAAAACCGTTCTTGCACACATCCTGGTTCTTTACGGTGACTAAGTGGTCCACTTTATGCTGCTTGAATTCTTCCATGGCTTTCTGGGCTCTTTGCTGATGAAATTCTACTGTATAAAGGTGGCCTGTTGGAGCCACTGTCCGAATAATAGCATGAGACAGGGAGCCACTTCCAGTGCCTAAAAACAACATACAGATTCAGGTCAGGCTTATCAGAATATTAAGCATTCTGTAACTAAAGTATCACAAACAGATGGTTGTGCATTCTAGCAGCAGAACATTACTATGTAATTATCTGAATCCTAATGGAATGCTGCCAGACCGTTAAAAGTTTTTTGTAGTGTGAACAAGATGGGATGCTTGTTTTGTGTTTTAGGTAAGAGGGAAGATGTATGATGCAAAGTGCCTACTTGATTTAGAAATATCTCCATTTCAACTATCTGGCACAGGCCACAGCCTTACTTTGTGCATATGTAAATAAATGTACTCAAAGCATTTTAACAATGTAGTCATTAAAGGGTCATCCTTAATGCCAGCTAATCTACCCAATGGTTGAATGAGCCCAAAAATCATTGTGTCTTGCCTGCGAGAGACTTAGATGCAGGAGCTTAAAATAGCACCCTCACATTGGGTTCAGCTTACTACTGCACATAAGAGAGTTGCCCTGAAAAAGCGCTCCAAGCAAGTTTAAAAGTTCCCCCAGTTGGATATAGAGGACCTAAATGGAGAAGCCTCAATGACAACTTCCTACTGTGCAGGAGAGCTCCAAGTCAACATGTATCTTAAGTTTTTCAGAGCAACACAAACTAAATCTGGTGCCCTATTCCCTCCTAGGATGATTGCTCCTGAGGCAATAGGACACTTTAAGAAAAATTTTCAGTGGAATATTATAGACCCAGTTAAAGCTGGAAAATATTTTGTGAGATTAATATACTGTAACATGGCTTTCTGAGGGCATCAGGAGTTATAATTCATAGCAAGTGACTATGGGAAAAGTATCAAAATATGGAGCTCCGCAGATCCTGTCAGCAGTCTTTTAATGTGGGCACGAATAATAAACCTTATTATCACTTGTACTGGGATTCACACGTTACTATTTTCTGATTAAAAAATGCAGTGGATATTGGCTAAATGGTACGGTAAATTAGAAGATGATAATTAAAAACTATTCTCCTTCTTTAAATGCCAAAGCAATTATGCAATTTGCTATTATATGGAACAAATGTAACGTTTAGAAATATCCAAGCAACAGCTTCCAGGCTGAAACCCATTCACTGTAGAATGGGAATTAGATCACAATACATGCATTCACACACAGCAGTATAATTACAGAAATCTGCATGGCCTATGACATTGTGATCACATATTTATCCATCTATTCCAGGTCCAACATTGCATAAATTGTAATAAAAAAGCTGCAATAGAAGATATTGCAAATTTGATGTAGGTTTTCAGCAGAATCCTGATTTTTGTCTACTCCAGCATTGTTGACTAAAACATGACCAGAAAACTAAAGCACATCTACAATGGATGAACTGCATAAACTGACATGTCAAAAATGGCAATGAAACCTGGCTTAACAGTTTCTTTAAGTATAAATTCAAACAGTGTAGGCAATAAATTAAAATGTATGATTGCATAAAACCCAATACTTTAGACTGGGCTCACACAAGTGAATTTTCCTCTGCATTAAGAAAAAAAAAAAAGCATGCACAGGTGCAACGTTGCATTTACTTCTATCTCAGTGTTTTTCCCTCACATGTAACCGCTGTTGTTAAATTCCTATTGCTACTAATTCTGTCGCATGTTTTGCGCTGTGTTTTACATGGTTGGAAAAATGCAACAAGAAGCATTTTGTCACATATTCCTCTCTATGAAACGCTAGTGTGTCATTGCACAGCCAATTACTATTAGTTTTAATGTGTTTTTGCCCATGTGAATCTGGCCTAAGAGTAACCAAACAAACCAAAGTTGTGGACCTATCAGTAATTGCAGATATTACTCAACAGAGCACACCATCATACACCCCATAGTATAATCCTTTGTTCCTTGTTCTGAGAACAATGTCTCTTGTGACACAGAATAATATGTAAATGAAGGCTGCTGAACACTTTGGAAAGTGCCGTCTAATGTTTCTCTGGGGACTAAAGCATGATGTACGGCTTGGTGTCAGGTTTTAGAATGTGCTCAGTTTGAAAACACTGAAAGATGGACATTTTATGCTGTGAAATGGGCAGTGTCAGGTATGCGCGACATGCTATCAATTTCCAGGTAACTTTCAAATGTTAAATATTTAGTGAATTGGGAGAAAGACAAATTAAAGACCAGTAAGGCAAGACAAAGGAAATGGCTATTTGGATTGGCGTGAAGTTAGTCCACTGCAGTAAAAAAAAAGGCATCTTTGTGGTTTGTGTTGTCTCTTTTATTCTGCTGGTTGCAGCCAAATTGAGCTATCTGGGGCACTTTATGATGTGATTTAAGAAGACATGCCAAAACTCTCTGAGTATCTTTCAGATTGAATCATCATACTCTAATAAACACAAAATCAAAGTCCTGCACAAACTGGAAACAATATACTTTATTAGCTACAATGCTGGATTTCCCAATAGGCAAGAGAAGCCCATGCCTATACAGGAAAGGGGTCCTCTTCTTTCCTAGTCATGGATAGAGGGAAACAGATGGATAAATTCTAAATAAGAAGTATTTTTTCATATTCAAATGAAGAACCTGACATTTGTCATTTCACTCTGCAATAGGGGTGTGCGATATGTATCGTTCACGATACTATCGCACACAGTGTTTTCCCAATATTGCAAAACTGCAATATCGGGTAATCGCGGTCACCGTGTGGAGCTTCCGGGAGGTGGGGTAAAGCAGCCGACTCAGCGCAGTTATAAAGAAAAGGAGAGAGAGAGAGAGACTCACCCGCAGACGCACTAACAGCTGATAGCTCATTAAAATGAAGTGAATATTCATGCTCATGGATATTCACTTTGTTTTAATGAGCTATCGGCTGTTAGTGCGTCTGCGCGGGTGAGTCTCTCTCCTTTTCTTTGTAGCTGAGCCGGCTGCTTTACCCCACCTCCCGGAAGCTCCACAGGCGCCGCACGGTCACACAGCTCTGACAGGATCAAGCTGCAGAGGAAGAGGAGCAACGCATTATCGGCCATTATCGATATCGGGTAAGTAAAAAAAAATCACGATATCGGTGTTTTTTTTTTATATCACCCACCCCTACTCTGTAACAAATTATGAAACAGCAGATAAAGCACTTCAATTCACTGTATAAGTCCATGATTACACTGCACAAAGGGGTGTGGTCAAAGGGTGTGGCTAAGATGCCATGCATTCTGTGTCTATAAACTACTGTATTTGCTGGCATACAAGAAGACTTTTTCATCCCCGAAAATCATCTGAAAAGTTGGGGGTCCTCTTATAAGCTTGGCTGTCCCTCTCCTTACCTCCTCCATTGCCGGCTGTCTATGCTATAGCGCTGAGCTGAGCGCCGCAACGGAGGAGCTCTCCCCAGCACTGATTAAACTTCCTATGAGCGACAGGAGGCTTAATCAGTGCTGGGGAGAGGAGTTGCTATAGCGCTCAGCTCAGCGCTACAGCACAGACAGCCAGCAAAGTTGCTGGCTATCTGTGCTATAGCAATTCCTCTCCCCAGCACTGATAAGTGCTGGGGAGAGGAATCGCTATAGCACTATAGCCAGCTGTCTGTGCTGTAGCGCTGAGCGCTACAGCACAGACAGCCGGCAACAGA
>WMED01017076.1:0-13110 GCA_019650415.1 Pipa parva | reverse complement strand
AATACGCTAGTGTGAAAAAAAAATACGGCTCAATGCAAGCCGATGGTACTTACCTAGTTCTGGACACACCAGCGTATGCTGCACATACTCTGGGTCCAGAACACTGTGTGTTGCATTTTGGCTGGCATATTATACGCTGCGCCAAAATGTGACCACACAGGAAGTGATGTGAACACCGAGGGAGCGTAAACACTGTTGCTGGTAAGTTCAAGAGAAAAATACGCTTGGCATATCTTTTTTTTTTTTTTTTCACACTAGCGTATTATGCGCTGAGCATAATATGCTCATGTGAACCTAGCCTAAGATAGTTAATTGCTTTGGTAATTTCTCACCTTATCACAGCTGCTCCCAGCTCAGGGTAATTAAAATCTTCTTAACTACAGATCATTCAGAATTCTTAAGGGAACAGAGCAAAATTGCTAATGATACTGTCATAAAAACAGGCTTTTTGCACCCCAGGCAAAGTAATGAAATCGCACCCACCTCAGTTCTTGATGACTGACATTTCTCCCCCCCCCCACACACACACACATTTGCAGAGTCCCACTCTCAGCCTGCTGCACTGCTTAGTAGGCTAGTAGCGCCTCTATGCAGTGGGGGCCCAATGATCTGATACTTATCCTCTGTGAGCTCCTCTGTCTGGGAGCTCAGGGAATTAAGATCACATCATCACCATCTCTGCATAGAAGTACTAGCAGAATGCAGGTGTCTTACTCCTCAGCACTCCTAGTAGCTCCTCCATGCTGCTTTCCTTTCCCCTGAGCTACCTACCCCACAACACCCCCATTCCCCATACTGTGTTTCCCCCCCACAACCCCCTTCCCACACTGTGCTGCTCCCTCCTTCCTACTTTCTGAAGGGGGGGTACTATCTTAGTGCTCGCCCCCTCTTTTTCCCTGTCCCTACCTACCCCCTGTGTGGCATGACTCTATCTGCTATAGAGCTGAGCCCTACAGCATTCCTCTCCCCAGCAATGAATCAACTTCCTGTCACTCACAGGAAGTTACATTATTGCTGGGGGAAGGAATGCTGTAGTGCTCAGCTCTACAGCAGACAGAACTGGGCCATGGAGGAACTAGGTAATGATTGGGAAAAGGAGGTGGGGCGAGCACAAAGATAACGCCCCCGTCCTGCAGCACCCTAGGCGGCTGCCTACCTTTCCTACCCCTTGGCCCAGCCCTCAAAACAGGGCTTCCTTTAATTTTTTATCATAAAAATATATAGCCTGACTCTATCATCTAATGAAAAATATCAATAATAGATAAACAGTACCTCTTCAGATAATCATTTCTCCCCATCATATCCCTTCCTAATAATTCCTCCCGCCATTGTCCCTAGTTAATAGTAACAAACAACTTCACAAAGCATAGTGTGACTGATATGGTTAATATATTTTATGATGAGCTACTTCTTGGCTATAATCCAAGTATTAAATATGTCTACTTCCAAAGACCTTATCTTGAAAATGTTGGAAAAAAATGATTCATTTAACATAACCAAAACTGGTTCAGCTGGTTTAAGAATAATAGTGTACATTTCACTGATGCATTTTAATTACACCACTCGCCAAACTCCTGGAAATCACCTTGCAGCAATTGGTTTACAGAGCGATACAATAAAGGTGCTGTTTCCTGAAAGAACAGTAAGTGGTGCTGGGAAATTTAAAGCATTGTACAGCAACAACAGCAGATTTGCTTTACCCAAAATCAAAAATATTGTCGCAGCCGCGATTTTATAATGTGAGAAGTGTCGCAGCCGCTGATTTGCTATGGGAATCCGCTGTTTGAGAATTCGACAGTCGGATTCGGACTTTAGAACCCCCAAAGCATTTATTGCTTGTTTTCTCCATACAGTAAGTATAAAAAAGGAAAATGTAAATATGCATTAATATTTCTTTCAAAATCAATGATCTGAATAATCAAAATGATTAAATACTTACAACATGCTAAGTCTTAAAAATGTAGTGGATTGTTTTCTATAACATACAGCTAGTAGTCTATTCATTGTGGAGAATTTTATTATGGTTGTGAAAGAATAACAATTGTTCCTTTTGAATGGAAACTTTATGTATTTATATCAATCGGATGGTAAAAACATGGCTTCCATTCAGATCCAAATAAAGAGAATATTAGAGGGGGGAAAAAAAGAAAGTTTCATCTGATTTCCCTTTCCCATACAACACAAAGGATTCACACTGGCTGCTTCCCAGTTGGCAAATATGGATCAAACCATTTTCCCCTCCATGAAATTGAATGAATATGCTGTGAGTGTTCCAGCAAAATTTGCCTATACATTGCAAAATCTATTACTCCCGAGAATTAGCTGTTGTTATAGAAATGGAAGGTCTCACAAAGGAGCCAGTTACTATCTTCTCATTAGTATGTGCTTCTGCATCCCTTGCTTGCCCGGAATTATGAAAGGTTCCCAGCCATAATTCCTTTCACACTAATACCTTTTGGAAGGATGTGAACCCAACACATTTCAGTTCCTGTAGAGATGTGCTGAGAGTTCAGCTTAATTGGGAACTGGGCCAGTGCAGACTATTGCTTTTGTCAAAGAGTTGTTCAACAGCTCTCCTTAAACATACCAACACAAAGAGCCTAGTGTAGTTTTGGTAGTTCATCTTTATTTCTCTCTCATTTTAATGCCAAAACATTAACATTTTAGTGAATGAGGAGAATTCCATGAGTAAAAATGGATGAAGCATAGACAAAGGTAACCCAAAGTATCCCATTGATGTATTAGGAACTAGCAAGATTTCTACAGTGATGTAATGTTTTTGTCAACCAAACTTTAGTTCTCATTCTGGCCAAAATTCTCTGTTAAATGCAAAGCAGACCATGGGCGTCTGCAGGGGGGGTACTTGCCCCCCCCCCCCCAAGGCCACCAGCCCATGGCTTTTATCCTGCCCCAATGTATCAGGAGTTACTGATTGACCAGATACACCATGTGACAGTGACATCATGATTTCACTGGCAGGTAATGTCATGACATCACTGTCACATGGTGCATTGGAGACAAGTTTGTCACACAGATGTTTCTCTACTCGCTAAATTTTTGGCTGCGGTTGCAGATGAAGGATCATGATCCAATGTTTCCATCAATCTATGGGGGTAATTCAGCAAAGTGCAAACTTACCTGGTGATCCTTCGATTCACCTCACCAAAATGGTTATGCGCTCGCTTCTGTCCTACAGGCGGACATCAGCAAACGCTTTAAAGGTATTCCAGTCTTGCGAGGCGACTCGAATGGTCGCGAGATGAGGCAAAGTACCTTTAAAGCGTTCGGTGATTTCCGCCTCTAGGACAGAAGCGAGCGCGTAACCATTATGGTGAGGTGAATTGAGGGATCTCCAGGTAAGTTCGCACTTTGCTGAATTACCCCCTATGAGTTACTAGATTCTGGGGAAAAAACTGTGTTGCAAATAAAAGAAAGAAACAGTTTGTTTGACCACCATTTACTTGGCATGCTTCTCAGTAGTCAGTCTGTATTGCTAAATGACCTGTAGTCAGTTACACCACACATTGTTTAATATGCCAATTACTGTATTATGAACAGTTCCCATTTGGCCATCAGTTACTTTGCAAATGGTGTAGATGGACGGTTTACATGGTAACAGTAGTTTAGAAGCCAATCAGTTACAATGAACATTGTTCAGTAGTTCATCATAACAAATGTACATTACTTAATAACCCTTCAGTGACTGCACATTTCACAGAAGTCAAGCAAAAATGGCCAGTACCCATGTGAGGAATGAGTATATGGAGTGCTCCAGCTTATATTGGGTACATTAATCTTATCTAAGACATTAAGGGGGTAATTCAGCAAAGGGCGAACTCACCTTGCGATCTTTCGATTCACCTCGCCAAGACTGTTACACGCTCACTTCTCTCCTACACGCGGACATCACCAAACGCTTTAAAGGTATTCCAGTCTCGGTGAGGCAACTCAAGTGGTCGCAAGGTGACTGGAATACCTTTAAAGCATTTGCTGATGTCCGCGTGTAGGAGAGAAGCGAGCGCATAACAGTCTTGGCGAGGTGAATCGAAGGATCGCAAAGTAAGTTCGCACTTTGCTGAATTACCCCCTAAATCATAAATCTGATCAACCTTATGAAGTGACATACAATTTGTGTGACAGCCTTGCAAATCGCAACAGTACTCACTGTCTCTTATTTAAACTGGATCCTGGACAAATCTGCTGGAGTTTGAACACTTTGAAATAGAAAACATATTATTATATATTTAGTATGAAGAAAATATTGTCTCATGCCCCTGTAATTATTATGCCTGCCTCACACACATACCTAATAAAATAAATGTTTTATCACTACAATTATACTGTATATTACAATGGAAAATGCTATAGGCCATATAAGTTGTATTATGACTAGGCATACCAGCAAGTATCTGCTGAAAATCTCACAATTATATTAGAAATTGGTGAAACAGATATTTGAATCTAAGGTTGGGCTCTCACTATCTGATGATTTTCAGCTGAGCTTTTTAATTAGGTTCATTATTGTCTATCTTGCAAAACACAAAAGCCTGTGTGGATTATCCCACAGGAAAAATGGAGACTATTTTTCCATCTCAGCTGAAAATCAGCTAGTGTGACCCCAGCCTTAAGGACAAACTATCCTTTTTGGTTTGCTAAAGGAGCATCCAGACAGCAAGCCTATTAACATGTCCCCTGTCTGCTCCCCCTGTCTGCTCCCCCTGCCATTAAATGTTCTCTCTGACAAGGATCCAGGGTAATGTCACATGCTGCAAGCTATGGCAGTTCCCTAATCAGTATCAATAATAATAACTGAGAAAATAGAGGTAGACACAATTGTTTGCCTTCCAGCAATATTATTTGTCACTTGGCTTTCACAGAATAAATAATAGCAGTAAACAGATATAGTTTAGGTGTAAATATTTTAATGTATTACACCTTACTTTCCTTGAGGTACTGAAAGTTGCAGTTTAACAATTACCAGGGAGGAGCCATAGACCAGCCAATCACATGTCTGGAACTATCTGATGCAACAAAATGTTTAAATTCACACTTAACATCATTATTTTTTTTTATTATTATTACAGTAACTGTGTGCAGGTTCCCTTTCAAGATTGAGGCAGAGATTGTGAGTATTATTTGGCAGACTGAAAGGTCTGATTGTAATCGTATAAATGCATTTCAGACATGACAGAAACACAGTTAAAATGAGAGATCTGAGAAAACAGAAACAGGCACCCAATGATAAAGCAAAATAATTTACTCCTTGGCAGGTTTTTAGGCCTTAATTTGGCCTTCTCATCTATTGTACGTATAAGGACAAAAGAAAAACTTTGATTCCCACAGTCTCTTTTCAATGGAGAAAAAAAGCCAAAGCTCTCTTGGGAAATAAAAGTATCCCGAAGATATCAAACTTGTAAAAAGCTTGTTGCAGAAAAGAGTGCTGAAATAATGAGATTCTACCTGCTTTAGAGGACACCTGATCTGGATATCTGTGGTTTTGTTGTCCTGAAACCATTGTCTGCCTTCTGTCTGCCTTATCTTCCCTAATGTAACTCTACTTGTAAAAGGGCTTTGTGCAACAGTAACATGAAGGGAATAAGACCTTCTAAAATTAACCATTGGAAGCATTAAAAAAAGGTGGTTTATATGAAATAGTCTATTCATCTCCATGCTCAAAGTAGTACCATACTTATTTCTTCCTCAAAGCCATTCTCTTACTCCAGAGCACACTCGCGTTTTCACCCCAGAATTTTTGAAAATTCTCAGCGCGTTTTCAGAAAAAGCAGATAATAATAATTTAGGCCACATTTTCCCTACATTTATAAAGATCATTTTAACCCTTTCCATTTGTTTTGCTATTTTTAAATGCTGTTCTGCGCTATTTGCCGTACATTTTAATTCCATTGATTTGTTAAAGGGTGATAAAAAAAAAAATGCTGAAATAAAAGAAATATGAATTCATCGAAATCGGCGCACTTTGCCCTGTTTTCAGCGCAGTTCCCCTTCCATTGCAGATCTATCTCTAAAGTCTTTTTCCACCACAAAACTCATCCGACTATGTTAAAATGACTAGACTGATTCCATTTATTATACTCTTGTATTAATTTAATGTGTGTAATATGCTCAAGTTAATTACAGTAACACTTTACCTCTTGTATACTACTATATACTACTGAAATGTTATGTAACATGACTATGACTTTGTTAACCAAGTTCTAGGTGGTAGGCCAAAGTGTGGCAGTTCCACCATTTATTCTCATGATATCTTTCTACTGTGCACTTGGGGGGGTAATTCAGCCTAGTGCGAAGTTACCTCCGGATCCTTCGCATCACTTTGGAGAGACTGTTATGCACTCGCTGATGTCCTACACGTGGACATCAGCGAACGCTTTAAAGGGATTCCAGTCTCGGTGAGGCAACTCTTTTGCCCTCACCGAGACTGGAATCCCTTTAAAGTGCTCGCTGATGTGCGCGTGTAGGACATCAGTGAGTGCATAACAGTCTCTCAGAAGTGATGCGAAGGATCCGGAGGTAACTTCACACTAGGCTTAATTACTTCCTTGGTCTTACATAAGGATTGGACTTGATACATACCCTCAAAAAGAGGATGGACTTGAAATTTGGATTTCACTGCATAATCCAATCACATTGTGGAGAAGGGGTTTCTTTTCCTATTTAGGAGTTTGGCCTTGTATTCAATGTGTCAGTTTGAGAAAGGGCTCTGTTAAGATACTGCATTAAATTCATGGTGGTTTCAGACCTGAAATGTGCTGTTTCCTTTTTTTTTTACTACAACTGTGATTATACATGGGACCGTGACAGAGGTACTGAAAGTTGGTAGGTGCGTGAAACTGTGTTTTCTTCTAAGTAGACAGAAAAGGCCTGTTGTCTTCAAATGGATGGGATCTACACAGAAAGCAGTGGCATTTATTCAGGAATGGACAGCACTCATTTTTAGCCAAAGTTAGAGTATTGAAAATATTAATTAGTTCTGCCTTTATGCTACATGCCTTAATGCTAAAAAAGCACCCATCCTCCAGTCATTAACTGAATCATCAGCAAATATGGCTAGAGTAGCCAAAATCAGCAAGTACTTGCACCTCCTTCTGTTTATACTATCCAGTAATTGAATTACTGTGGCCAGTCACATGCAGTCTGCTATTGAACACACATGTCGATACAGGAACTTATTCATGAAAGTCCTAATTCCACTGTCATGATGAATTATCAGTGAGTAATTTGCATCACTTTGGGTCCCTACACACCAATAGTCATGAATTTGCTGCTCTTTATTCACTAAGACAGGAATGGCAAACCTTTTCCAGAGAGGGCACGCACGCTGTTGCCACTGCTGCCTTCAGTGCAAGCCACGGACCTGACCTGAGACTTTTCATGATGAATCCATGGCCTACACTGAAAGAGTGCTCAGCTAGAAAAAAACAAGAAAGACTTTCCCAATTTTGTGTGCACACTAAAACATCAATTTTATTAATATAAACACAGCAAACAAAAATAGATACATATGGAAGTAAGATCAAAAGATGCCAGTAGGGAATGAGGCATATTAAGAGAACTTAAAAACAACAACTGAAGGAGTGCTCCTTACCCGATGCAGGCACAATGACGTCACTCATCAGTGCCACTTCGGGGGACGGCACTGGTGAGTGACGTCACCTTTTCAGCACCTGGTGTTGAAAAGGTTCACCACCACGGCACTAAGCTGTGAATTCCTTTACTAAAAATATAAACAAAGTTTGGTGTAGTCAGTCGAGCAGTAGTGGGTGCATAATTATGGGCTGTGGAATGCACATTCCACCAGTAAGGTTTAGTGACATCATCCTCACCATGTCCCACTGATTACATTAAGTGAATATTAAATCCCCTTCTATGTCACCCTGTCCCTAGTTCATTTGTCACTTGGTCACAGACTTTATTGTCACATTGAATAAATATTTGCTTTATGCTACAACAGAGTCCTACTATCACCCTCTTTCTTTACCATTCTGATGTGGTGAATTCAAATGGGTGAATATACAGCAGTACACCTTTCCAAATTCACTACTTCAACAGACTCCCATGCTTGACAGATAGGTGAATTACGTGTCCATGTGCCACGCGAAGTGATGTAAAGAACCATCGGAAGTATCTGAACTGGGCACATGGCAGAGATTGCTGAATATGAAATGATGTAGAAGTGCCAAATGGACACAAATTTTGACCTGTACAGGACTGTTTGACCTTTCATAAATAAGCCCTATAAAGGCTTTCTTAAAAATAAATGGAACTGTAGTAGAACTGACAGGCATTTTGACCAGCATAAATGTTCCCTATTGTAGATGTCTGTATGAACAGAGAACAATAGTTCAACCACAGCTGGGAACCATTCCTTATATTACACACCTCCATTTTCTTTGCCGTTGTTATCAAGATGTCTTTTCTATGGGTTATTTCTCATGTTAAGGACACAGCAGGATTATAGACCACGAATGAAGTCACCACCAGGTTCCATCTGCTCTTTGGTTTGTTTAGGAAAATATGAAAAAAAAAAGCTCGGTTTTCCAAACAGAAATCTAGAGAGTCATGAGAACCTTCTGCACCTCCTAAACACTGTGGGTTTTTTTATCCACTGTGAAAATGCTGTGAATTCATTCGAAGGCTTTGCATTTCTGTCTGGCAGTGACTGCTCTATTGAATTAGCCACAAAGGATTTCAATGTGTTCTTTTTAGATTCCCATAATTCCCAGAGCTTTAAGGTTCAGCTTCATCATGTGGATTTAATATAGCGAAATCACTTTTATTCATTTGTACAAAGTATATCCTAAATGTCCAAAAGCATGTGGGCAGGGAAATCTAACCCGTTTTCCAGTGCCCCCCTCAGTAACATAGTTTATCTTCCTATAGTTTCACTTCCGAATTCTGTGTTTTTATTTTTCCTTTGACTTTTTCATTTCCTCGCTTAAACCCTCTGACCTCACTCCTAAGTGGGTGTAAAGTGAGGGATTGTACATGTGCACACTGTTGACTTATACTCCATGATACATGGAAACAAACACAGCAGACAGGATCCATGTGTGAACACATGGCCCTACATGTTTTAGGTTACATATCATTAACATCGACTATTCCAAAATATTTTCTTTTTCTGAAACTCTCATTACAAAAGCATAGAAAATACAACTGGAAACAGAAGCTTTAAAGGCATATTTGTAAGAATGTAAAAGGAGAAGTTGAAGGTTTTCTTTAAGTATCTGATGATTTTAACTTCAAAAGGTGTGAACTAGATTTCTTGAAAACAATATATTGGAAAAGTAGAGGTACATAAATGTTTGTTACTTTAATTTGCTTGTTTCAAGAGAAAACGGTAACATTTATTTTACAAATAATATACAAAGACAATGCTGACTTTTTTTAGGTTTCCTGTGTGGTTTTGTTCCAGCTCTTTCTTCAGGTTAGATCTCTTCACAACCTGAAGTTCCTACTAAAGGCACTTTTCTGCTTTATTCACATATATATATATATATATATATATATATATATATATATATATATATATACTGTATATATATATCAATATCAAGTCATAACAAATCAATAGATTCATTAATCATTAATATGATCTTTTTTCTGTTAGTAACATATGCACTGCACCTAATAATTTAGCTTGGCTTAGGGCGTGTGAGGATTCACTTGGAGTAGTAAGGGCGGAATAGGAGGTTGCAGTATTGGTCCACAGGGACTTGGCACAAGCTATTGACCCCCGCAAGATGATGTGGGCGTCACTGCGGGGAAATTCCAGGTCACAGCCCCAAGGTTAGCTGTTCACTAGTGGAGAGGATAGGCAGGAGAGGAAGACTGATAACATAAGCAATGGTCTAAGGCAAGCAGAAAACAGCGTAGTCAGAAAACAAAGCAATGGTCTAGGCAGGCGGAGAGCGAGAGGAATCCAAAACAGGTACAGGTCAGATGAACAGGAACAAACATGAGACAGGCTAAACAGGGAACCCAAGAACCAACAGTTTAGTTCCATAATCGGTTGCAGACACTCCAGGGAGGCTTCTTTAAACAGTAATGGAATTGGGCATATGACTGTGATGAGCTGCGTCAAAAGCGCGTGACCGCAACATGAGCGCATCATGTGCACGTGACCTCAGCACACACTCGCGATGTGACTGCTGCTGAGGGAAACAAACAACGTTCCCAACACTGCGATGTGACCGCCGCTGAAGACGAGAGCGCAAGTAAGTATCGCTCCCGCTGGAGTTATACATGAAAGTCTGAATGGTTGTGCAAAGGTCCAAAGTTACACCCATTTGCCATATACCCATATTTGCACATTCATCATCCTCTGTGATTCAACAAATTCATGTTTAATTCAGATGTTTACTATGGTTGTGGACTTACACATCTCTTCACCTTATTTTGTGTGAACATAACTGGCTATTCATAAAGAATGGGAGTCTGTCAAAGTAGCAAATTTGACAAGGTATACTGTGTCCAATATGCAGATTTGACTTTGCCAAATTAGGAGGGTAATGGCAGGCAGGGCTCTGATGTGGCATAATGCAACATTTCACACGCTTATTTAAAAGTGCCAATAAAGACTTCAACCAATTGACTACATGAACTAGGGACAGGGAGACATAGAAAGGGATGTACTATTCACTTAATACAGTACAGTTAGTGACACATTGTGAGGATGAACTAGGGACGGAGACATAGAAAGGGATGTAATATCCACTTATATACAGTTAATGGCACATTGTGAGGATGAACTAGGGACAGAGAGACATAGAAAGGGATGTAATATTCACTTATATACAGTTAGTGACACATTGTGAGGATGAACTAAGGACAGAGAAAAATATAAAGGGATGTACCATACATACATAAACAGTACCATAGAAAAAAACAGGGAGCTTTGATTAACATGTGTGCTATCAGTGAAGATGAAAACAGAAAGCAATAAAATTAATGAATTTAACTTCTAAGAAGGAAATATAATTGCTGTATTTGAATAAGTGCCTTGCCACAGAAGTGGCTCTGGCCCTATCGGCGCCCTAATCAACCTCCCACCCGGCACCTCCCCCCTCCCTCGCTGTCCCCCCGCGACAACCCCCCCTGCCCTGCACCGCCCCCCCTTGCCCCGCACTCACCTCCAACACCGCAGTCACTAGGCAGATGCTAGGGGCGCCCCCCTGGACACCCGGCGCCCCTAGCATCTGCCTATATGGCCTAATGGGAGAGCCGGCCCTGCCTTGCCAGTCCAAATAGGAGTTTTTTTAGGTGTTACTGGTCCTTTAAGTTATGTTGCTGTCATAGTGAGTAGGGACCAGAACATGTCTTCCAGGTACACCACTGTGTGCCTTATAGAGCTGTGGGTAGTTTATGGCCACATTGTTCTGTATCTGGGGGACTTATAGCTACATTAACCCCTCAGGGGTTTATTCACTAAAGTCCGAATTGTTGCGTATAGGTGCGAATTTGCCAGATAAAGACAGTAGCAATAGGCTGTTAGTGTTGCAGTCGCGCCTTTATTATGAGAATATTGTCATAGTTGCGACTTTATTATGGGAAAATTGTCGCAATCCCAACTTTAAAAAATTGTCGCGACTTTACAATGGGGAAATTATTGTGTATTTGCTATGGGAATCCGCTGTTTGAGAATCTTGACAGTTGAATTCACACCTTAGTGAATAACCCCGTGAATCTGAGCTGCCATTTGAACACAATGTATTGGATCAGGGCAGTTCTGCATCTTGGTATGTTTGATGGGCACTTCGCACTGTGTCTGGGTACAAGTCTAATGGGCATCATTGTCATGTCTAAAGAGAGATTTGCATGTATTCACATTGTGCGCAGTTATTTTTTAAAAATGATTAATTCTCAGTATACATAGCATACACATAATATGATACATGCTGATGCCAACCATTTCTATTGGTATTCCAATATGATGGTAAAAGTAAGATCATTCTACAGCAATGGAATACATTTTTTATTAAATGCCTGTCCTGCCACCATTATTTCCAGTGTGCTCCCCCTCATCTTACCCAACCTACTTTTGTGGCAATTAGAGTGGGCTTCAGTGGGTAGGTGCTGGGATGATAGAAGAAGACAGCGGTGGGTGGCAGGGTGGCCATGTGGTGCCACTTAGAGCCTGGCTATTGTGCCCGCCTTTAGAAACAGGACTGATTTTGCTTAGCTTCTTCCATC
Source organism: Pipa parva (assembly GCA_019650415.1). NCBI lineage: Eukaryota > Metazoa > Chordata > Amphibia > Anura > Pipidae > Pipa > Pipa parva. The sequence continues at coordinate 897 of WMED01017076.1, read as the reverse complement.
TGCATTACTCTACAGCTTCCCTGCAACCTATCATTGAGCAGTCCTTGCCCATTTTTGGTAAGGAGGTTGATCTGTTTACAAATTGTTTTAATAAAGTTTGTTTTGTCTCTGCAGATATTTTGCCATCTCCTTATGCCAGACATTTAGGCTGCTGGTTATTTGAAAATGATTTTATGTGCAGTTAGAATATGTTCATGTTTATCCAGCTGTGATGAGCTAAACCACAATGTGTGTGTGTTTGTGCCGGGGGGTGAGCGCTCATTTAAGTGTTGGCCTCAGCCCCAGCATGGGTGGAACTGTCCTGTTATTCTGGCAGTTTTACTTTTATTAAAACAGTAAAAAAAAAAAAAAAAAAAAAAGGTCATGGTAGTCTGCTGTAACTATGGAATAATTCACAGAGTCTAGAAATACAGTGGAACAACCAAGGAATCATCCCAGTGAATTTGGAACTAAAAAAGAAGGCAGAATAATAAAGTGGGACCAGTAAAAATGTTTCCTTCTTTTTACATCTCTCATATAGATTTCACATATGGGATCTGTTCCCTGACAAAGCAAATTCTTGGTGGATTATAATTTAATATCTGCACAGCCTGAGCTTTCAAAGACAAACAAATGGAAAATCAGGTCACAGTTTTCCTTTGAGTGAGAGAAGAGAATCAGGCTGTAATCCTCTAGAGAGGCTATGGGATCGATTCCAGAGCAAAGACCGAGAGAACAGCTTCAGTCTCCCATTAACCACATCACAACTACAGTACACACACAGATATACACACAGAGATATACACACAGAGATATACACACACAGATATACACACACAGAGATATGAATTACAAATGCACATCTTACAGGAACGCAGTCATCACAACTACACACAGATAAGAGATATAAATACACAT